>CM056380.1:16414572-16436511 GCA_029718625.1 Synaphobranchus kaupii | reverse complement strand
ACAGATACATACTAACACACACACATACACACACATACTAACATACATACACACCAGCACACATACACACACAAAACCAGAGATACGCATATAAATACAGCCAGAGGAAAATTTATATAAATATGCATACACATGCATACATACACAAACATACACAAACACATACAGACACACATACAGTCAGAGTGATATACTGTATACATACATACATAATCACACACAGCTCGAGATACACACACACACAGACACACACACACACACACACACACACATGCACACACATACAGCCAGAGATACAGTATATTCACACACACACACTACTGTAGGCTCCTGCTTCCTGCTCATTACTTAACTCCTTAATTAGCCCATTTTTCTGGTTACTTTGATCCTTTTTGTTAATGATAGATGACAGCTAATTAAAGAATATTACAGTGCCCTAGATCCAGGGATTTTCACTTGTGCATATATTGGGAGATAGCCTTCTTTAAAGCTATAAGAATGTTTAACTAATTGGAACAATTAGGGCCAGTTAAACAGAACAAAATTCGGCATGTACACATCCCTCGGGAATGCGAATTTCACACCCCTGGGCAACCCCACACAGGGGTAAGTAACACACACTCACCTACAGGGAGCGCTTCATAACATGTTTGTGTCTGTTGCCCTCTGTAGTAACACACACTCACCTACAGGGAGTGCTTCATAACATGATTGTGTCTGTTGCTCTCTGTAGTAACACACACTCACCTACAGGGAGCGCTTCATAACATGATTGTGTCTGTTGCTCTCTGTAGTAACACACACTCACCTACAGGGAGCGCTTCATAACATGTTTGTGTCTGTTGCCCTCTGTAGAAACACACAGGCCAGTGGGGCAAGACAGTAATCGAGTACAAATCACAGAAGACCTCCCGCCTGCCAATTGTGGACATTGCCCCTGATGGACATCGGGGGTGCAGACCAGGAGTTTGGAGTTGACGTCGGCGCAGTCTGCTTCTTGTAAAAGAGAGCGACGACAAGAAGATAAAACAAAAAGGTTTCAAAAAATAGAAACACACTCCAAGAAAGGAAGAAACAAAGAATAATCAAGATAGTTTTTTTTAAAGAAAAACAAGACTCTTTTTTTTTTTTTTTAAAGTTAAAAAGTACTTTCCAAGTTGTACTCCGAGGATATCTGCACTGAAAAGCACCAGCAATACTCATCCGGGACGGATCGAACAGAACCGCCATTTTCCGACAGTCAGACCCTACACACCCCCCCCCCCCCCTTTCACGTGGACCCCTCCCCCACCCCACCACACCCTACCCTGGGGGGAAAGAACACGTTTTATATCAGAAGGAATGAAAATGAATGAAAAAAGCAGGAAACACGAAAGAGAAAAGGGAAGAAAGTTAAAAAAGAACATGGCTCCGTGATATTTATTTATTTTAATCTTTAGAACATCCTCTGGGTTCCAAGGTGTGGTAGGGCTGGACGTGTCCCACCCCCCCCCCCCCCCCCCCCTTCCCCCCGTGTCCTGTGTCTTCCACCCCCCACCTCAGCCCCCAAAATACATATCTGAAAACCTACCAAAAATATACCCAATATTGCAATAAGTGCAGGTGTCCCTAATTCTACCACCGCAGTGTGTATCAAAAAATTGCTGTGTATTATAATAAAATCAATGGTGCTATTGTTGTAAAACAGTCTGTATTTTTTAACAACCAGATACTGATTTATAACGACATGTATATATGTATATATACGTATATGTGTGTGTATACATATATATACACTTTTTGGAAAGTACGTTTCAATCTGGGATTTATTTTCTTTTTTTTTTTCAGTGTGCTAAATGTTTTATTTCCCCCGAACCCCCCCCACCCCCCCCCCCTCCTTTGGCCACCCCCAATACAAAATGTTACCCCCTCCTCCCCTTAAGTGTCCTGAATTTGGAATAAACCCTGACTAGAAAGTTTTTTTAAATTTTTTTTTTATTATAATCATTTTTAAGCTACCTCACGCTGAAAAAAGAAAACAAACAAAAAAAAAAAAAAACCTTGATGCTGAGCCCAAGCTTGAGAAAAAAAAAAAAAAAACTAGCCTGGGCAGTTCTGGAGCTTCATGGGTTTTCCACTCTGATTGGCCCATTTTTAGAAGGAGCTTGGCTTCTAGAATTCAGTCTCTGCCAAACCCCACCCCTGCCCCACCCCCCCTCACACACAGCACCTCCCCCTGCCCTGACAGACTCAGACGGATAGATCTGGGACCTGAAGGGGGTTCCACAAACCTCCCCTGGTGTCACACCCCCTGAGTAGAGTCATGTGACAGGAAATCCCCTTCATTTTACCAAGAGAGAGCCCCCAAAAGACCAGGGCAGGTGGGTCTCTTCATGTGTGAGGGTGTGTATATTTTTATTATTATTAATATTATTATTAATAATAATATTATGATCGTGATCATGATTTTTGTTTTTTGTTACGGTTTTAATTAATGTAAATCGGAAATAAAAGAAAAAACAAGTAAACAATGAAGTCGCTTTTTGATTTATTTTTTTGGTGTCATTTCTAGGGAACGGAAATGTGCGGAATGCTCGGGGAAAGAGCCGTTTTTTTATTTTATTTTTTTAATACTTTTTCTTTTCGGTCTTTGCCCCATTTTTATTTGTACTCTTGTTGGGAATTTCCTTCCCCTCCAAAAAAAGAAGACCAGGAACACCATCCATTCAGCTCATAATGAATAAGGTTAAGGATGTGGACAGAGAAAGCCTGATCCTAGATCAGCTCTCCTTTCCTTTGGGCCGATAACACATCGGGTCATATAGATGAGTGCTGGAGGGTTCTGGGTGATCTCTCTTTTTTTTTTTAAAGGCGCAAGAAGAAAAATGAGTTTGAAAAAAATGAAAGTGAAATCCTTTGTCATTATGTGAATGTAAAATAGATGTTATTTCGGTATTTTAAAGTTTTAAGCATGGTAGAATAGGACTGGGTTCCGCAGGCCCCCCACGATCAACGGTAATCTTGTGATCTCAGTCTTTCATCCTGTATTTCTCCTTTTCAATCTTCTTCAGATCTTTCTCCTTAGAAATAAAAAGGTAGAAGCATTAGAGCCACGTTTCTTTTCTTTTTTTATATAGATACATATATCATTTTTTTTGTGATTATTTCTTAAAATTTGATTTAATTATTTCTGTACTACTTTTCAAAACTATGATGTAACCTCCATTTTTCAGCGATTGACCTTTGGAATAAATTTATAAATTATATATAAATTATAAATTATATTATAAATTCAGAATAATCGAACAGCGGGGAAAGCAGTAAGGAATCACAAGGACAAAAAAATTTAATTTAATAAAACTAAAAAAATTTAATTAAAAAAATGACACAAAAGGGGGTCTCTTCAGTTCCTGATTCTTATTTTCCAGGTAGTATCATCTTTTTTTAAATTTTTTTATTTTTTTTGCATCTCCAAAAAAATAGGTTTTTTGGGCAAAAGCAAAACTGACATCCTGACTGGTGCGCAACGCAACAGACCTACGGAGGGCACCGGGGAAGCTCTAGGAAAACGCTCCGTTTTCAGGTTCAATAATCCGTCGGGCAGAGAGGCCCCTTCTTCAAGGAAAATTGCACAGACACCCCCTGCAAGTCTGGCAAGTGCTCAATCAGCCAGCGAACATTCACGGGCGTCCGCAAAGAGATGAGATGCCTTAATGTAGTATCAGTTGCCAACAGCACCATTTTGCAGCTGAACAACTTCTTGGATTTCAGAAGCAGCTAGCGTAAAAATGTGATGTTCTGTTAACTGCTCACATTATTGCTGCTGTTTAAGAGTAATAAAATCACTACTTCAGGTTTGCTCAGTCCCAGGCAGGTACAAAAAAAACACGTGCACAATCTCATCGGAGGGCTGGAGGCGGGTAGCCTATATATGGTAATTCCGTGACATTTCGTTAACGTACTCTTCACCACAACAACGAGACAGACGTAATGCTCAAAAACATTTAACGCTACATTCACAGTTACCCTCTCCTAGCACATTTACAGACTCCACTGGTTAACAGGACACACAGCTAACGTAATAATTTAACACCCATGTTAATCGCGTCCGTTTGGTTACGCAGACATGACGTGTAATGTTTATAACACAGTTGACATCAGTGCTGGAGCAGCAACTGTCTTTGGGAGTAATCGGGTCTACATGTAAATCTACCTGGATACAATCACTTGTTTTAAGTAGGGTTTAAATTTGGAGTGTGAATGTTTTCATTGAAAATGGCAGAAGTGCTTACAACATGTCATCCTGCGTAGGCTACATGCCCCAACACTTCGTCTTGGAACGTCATTGGTGTCAGGAATGCACACTCAGAACGTACAATCATTTTGACACCACCATCCTCTTTTAGGAAAAATGCCATTCTTGATGTTGCTTCGGTTACAAAGCCTGCCGGGGGAATTAACATTTAATCAGCTATAAAAATGGCCAGTTAAAATGCCCAATTTTACAACTGATTCATAAAATGGAACACAAAATAATTTATTGAGATCTATGGACTGGCATTTCCAAAAAAAAAAGAAAAAGAACATTAACATAATTTTTTAAAAGACAGGGATTTAATTATTAAACCTGTTCTAAATCCAGTATAAATATATCTTCCCCAAGACAGTAATACACTTCAAGGTGTCCATTCAGCACTTTGTTGGGGTGCTAGCTACATCTCATTCTATTTAAAGATGATTGCTAGATGATAACAACAGACAGAACTCCTATTGAACCGTAGCTCCAGGGTTACAATCACAAAAATGTAAATTAGTGCAATCGCGTTGGTAATGATTGGTTAAGTAGTCTTGTGCTGAGTGTGTCTGTTATGGTGCTGGAAGTCTGTAGTTAAGTAGTCTTGTGCTGAGTGTGTCTGTTATGGTGCTGGAAGTCTGTTGTCAAGTAGCCTTGTGCTGAGTGTGTTATGGTGCTGGAAGTCTGTTGTCAAGTAGCCTTGTGCTGAGTGTGTCTGTTATGGTGCTGGAAGTCTGTGGTTAAGTAGTCTTGTGCTGAGTGTGTCTGTTATGGTGCTGGAAGTCTGTGGTTAAGTAGTCTTGTGCTGAGTGTGTCTGTTATGGTGCTGGAAGTCTGTTGTCAAGTAGCCTTGTTCTGAGTGTGTCTGTTATGGTGCTGGAAGTCTGTGGTTAAGTAGTCTTGTGCTGAGTGTGTCTGTTATGGTGCTGGAAGTCTGTAGTTAAGTAGTCTTGTGCTGAGTGTGTCTGTTATGGTGCTGGAAGTCTGTTGTCAATTAGCCTTGTGCTGAGTGTGTCTGTTATGGTGCTGAAAGTCTGTGGGTTCAAAATTGATGCTCGTCTCGTTTCCTCCTGTCCAGGAGGTTTCTTTTAACAGAGAGGACTCTGGGGGAGGATTTACATCCTCAGGATGCTACTGGGCCACTGTACGTCATCCACATCGTCATAGTAACTGCCATCACTGCAGATGTGATTTAGGATCTATGGCTTGCTACATACACTGTAATCTTATGCTCAATAGTTGAGTGAACACCCAGACAACATTCTCTGGTTCCCAAGAACATTCCCAGAATGTCCGGGGAAATGTTCCCAAAATGTACTTTTGTTCAGTTTCCTGGGTGTCTCTTGAAATGTTATTTAAAAAATAAAAATAAATAAAAATCACCATCTGTGAACTTAGTGGAACTTGTTTGGAGCAATACAAATGTTCTAAGAACGGTTTGGGGAACGTTATCTCACAAACTAAATTGGGAATCTAACGGCAATCTGTCCCCAATGTTCTGGAGATGGTTTTCCACGGCTGGTATAACAGTCCAAACCGAGAGCCTGTCCGACGCTCGGCATCCTGGGTCGTCTCAGAAGCCAGTGCTGAGGGTGTCCGTTTCCGTGGGGGCCTTGCACGGACTGGGCAGGCTCTTCAGGTACTCCAGGTGCCGCCGGGCCTCGGCCTGGTTCTGCCGCACGTAGTAGACCACGTAGACGATGACCATGAAGAACCAGACGAACATGGTCACGAGCATGGCCACGTCCGTGGTCTTTCGCTGCAAGCTGCAGAAGTTGACCCCGGAGTCCAGCAGCTTGACCAGCGGCTGACCGGCGTGCTCGCCGGCCCCGCCCCCGCCCACTTCCTCCCAGCGGCCCCCCTCCCCGGCGCCCCGCGCCGAGCTCTCGCACACGATGTCGTTGACCGTCTCGGGCTCCAGGTTGAGCGTCTCCACCAGCTCTTGCAGGGAGCAGTCACAGTGCCAGGGGTTGCGGAAGAGGCGGGTCTTGGCGCGGGTGGGGCCGAAGTCCTCGCGGCTCACCCGCCGGAGACGGTTGTGCGAGAGGTCGAGCAGGCGGAGGTCGGCGCTCAGGTGGCGGAGGGCGCCTGAGGAGAGTGACTCGATGCGGTTGTGGGCCAGGTGGAGGTCCCGCAGGAGCGGCAGGTCGCGGAAGGCGCCTTCCGGGATGTTCCGGATGAGGTTGCGCTCCAGGTGCAGCGAGACGGTGTCTGCCGGCAGCCCCCGCGGGACCTCCTGCAGCCGGGCGTCCGTGCACTGCACCTCCCCGCTCTCCCAGGTGCAGTGGCAGTGCTCGGGGCACTGAGCCGACACCCGGTTACACAGCCACAGCAAGAGCAGCAGGCCCCGCCGCCAGCACCTCCCCCCGTCGCCACGGTCACAGCTACCACTCCTCCGGCCGGCCCGCATGGCCTTACCATAGCCGCCGGAGCGCCGAGGATCCAGGAGGGGTGAGGGTGAGGCGAGAAGAACACTGCCGTTTGCAAGCTCAGGAGACAAACGGTGTCGGCGTACTGCGCGAGTTTGCTTACGAGCTCGGCGGAGAGACGCAACCCTTGGATGCGGAACGCTGAGAAAGGATGGAGGGAGAAAATAACACAGTCAGGATTCTTTTCAAGAATAATCCGGCTTGTGGGGGACAGTCAGTGTGGCTTCATACGATAAAAAAGGCGCAAAAACAGCACCCCTGGGCAATATATACAGAACTGGTGGCAATGTTATTGCCTCTTTAAAGAGAAAGCACCTAGGTGTTTATTTTTCTTAGAAAGCCTTTTTTGTCTTTAAAAAAAATATATATATATATATACCTCCTGTCCAAGCGTGATTAGGCATTATGAAAGGGCAATGTGTTTGGCTGAGGAAGATATGGCTTCACCTGCCAAGCTCAGCTCCTAACTGAACTTAAGACGTTATTTCAGTCTCTAAAGTCTGGGCATGTGCTGTTGCCTCTTATAATAGCACTAAATGTGACAAGTGTTTTAACAGAATATTATGTGCATTGAAAATCCCCTGAGATGTCTTTGCAGAAATCATCATGCTTGTTATATAGACACGTGAGCAGATGAGAACAAAGGTTCATGGAGAATCCAATTTCAACCCTTCCTCCCCCCCGAAAAAAAAGACAAAAGTACCACTCTTCAAAAATATTTTCAGTAAAACCTTCAGTAGTAAATTAACTCTGATAGAGTACATTTCATTCCTCTTGGACTCCTATAAAGCGTTTCAGAGTAAAATTAAGCCTGAACATTTATGTTTACCATGGTTAAGCATACAGTAGCCTAGGCCAATATATTGTTCAACTTCCATGGTAGTCTTATGCGGGAACTGGGTGCGCTTTTTATCCAGAAAGAACAGCACGAAGCGGTAACCAGCCAGACAAGAAAAAAATATTGTGTAGCTAGCTACTTAAAATGCTTGATAAAATAAAATATTTACCTTGATGCAGAAAACAGTTGAAATATGCGTGTAATGCAATATTCAGGACATCGTTTAAAATTGACCACTTAGCTACATCCCTGGTCTCCATAATTCACGGAGCGTTCTTTTCACGCCCCTTGATAAAACCTATATCTTATTTTACCAGTTTATCGATCAGTCCATTTTTATTTAGGCTATATTTACAACCACAACAATTCCAGTCGTGACAAATCACACAAAATAGTTCAAAGATGAGCGGGTCGATAGGCTACCTCAGCACCGCTATTACAAAACGACAGAACAGAACATCGATCTTTTAAATGTCTACAAGACAATATAGCCTACGACAGTAAATAAATTAGGTTATAGGCCACAGTCAGTTAAATTTCTACCCAGGCCGTTAACTTTCACTTTGTTCTTTCATTACAAATAAAGGCTATATTATAGTATAAAGAATATATATTTTTATAGACTGTTGCTGTAGCGTACATTATTGTCCCCAGAGGTGTGAAATCATTCGCAGGGCGCGCTGTACGACAACATGTAGGCTATGTTATCTTGTATTTTTTATGTGTAGCAAACTGTAAAGAAAGGGCGGAAAGAACGACCTAATCATCATGTCTCCCGCACCACAGTGACCTATTTCTGGCCTACAGGTGATCGCAAAAACAGTTCCCTGCAATTTTTACTTTTTCCACTCTGAACTGGCTTGCCAGTAGAATTGTGTTGACAAAATAAGAGAGAGAGAGAGATGGGGGAAGAGGTTTTTGTGAGAGATAGGCTACGGCTATAATCACGTCCATACCCCAGGGGCTGTTGTAGCCTAGCTAGTAGGGCTGGATTGAGCGATGCGCCATCCGTAATTTTAATTGTATTAATTATTTTCTATTTCTGTGTCTATACTAATGTTCAGATACTCTTTTAATTTCGGACGGCTTTATTAAGCGATGATAAGCACATCATTCTATCATTGGAATAAGTAGGTCAAACAGAATTGAGTCCAATTAGTTGGTTCAGTCAAACTTTCTTTCACAATTTACACAGCTCATCGGCGAATATTGTTCAGATAAAACAAGCAGGATACATCCGCTCCTGCAATAGCCTAAGCGGGTGATTCTTTCTGCATGCAGGATAGCCTATTATTGGGATTTCATAAGGTCTCCGGCTAGTCTGCAACAGTAATAATAATCAGCGTACCTAAAAAGCAAGTTATAAATAAATGGACATTTTAATGCAACGTGAGAACAATAAAAAAATGCATTTTGTCGTACGGAACTTGCCATAATAATAGCCCCATTATTACGGTTTATTATTACGATGATTGCCACAATCATAAGCACTTTGCAATAAATTATAGACACAGGCAGCAACATACATTTACCTTATCGCTGTTCTTCTAAAGCCACTGTTGTTTGAATCAATCTTAAATAGTCTATATTAAGCGGGAGGTGACTTCGCTTCCGTTCTCAGGTGTTCTCCTCCGAAGATCGCACCTTACGATCACAACTTCGCCAGCCTCTCGTAGCCTAGAATGGGAGAGTGAAGTACCGACACGCACATGAAGGGTCCATCTTCATGGAAGGGGTTTCATTAAAACAAATGACCTATTGTTACTTACTTTAATGACAAATAATCATTCTTTAAAACGTAAATACGAGTTCAAACATTGTTTCAAAATTAAATGTTTGTATTGCATGGCTGTTCATTGAAATATACATGTTCAGCACTGAAAATCTGTCTCTCATCCCTTCTTTTGCTATCCAAAATGCCCCCAACCCCCCTCCGCCCGCCCGCGAACACTATTCTCTCTCTCTCTCTCTCTCTCTCTCTCTCTCTCTCTCTCTCTCA
Organism: Synaphobranchus kaupii; assembly: GCA_029718625.1. Classification (NCBI taxonomy): domain Eukaryota; kingdom Metazoa; phylum Chordata; class Actinopteri; order Anguilliformes; family Synaphobranchidae; genus Synaphobranchus; species Synaphobranchus kaupii. The sequence continues at coordinate 16,426,972 of CM056380.1, read as the reverse complement.
CACACACACACACACACACACATTTAAAGAGACCGCCGTCGCTTCAGCGAATGTGGTAGGCTACTGTTAAACATGTTGTTTATTTAGCACGTCACTGCTGTGAATGAACATTAATCGATAAAGCGAGATAGCGCCGCTTGGAGTCTAGTACGCCAACAGCTATGCAACAAATAAAATGTTGCTATTCAGTATTATGGTGGGACAAAGCTGTTTTGATATATCCCATTCAATATTTGTCTGAAAAAGGCCGATGCTCGGGCTTCCCCTGCTTCAGAAATACTAGGACAATGTGGCTATAAAATAGATTAGTGTAGGCTATACGTGTATGTAGCCTATGTGTGCGTTAGCAGTTAAACTGTAAACAACTAAAGAATCATTAAGAACATAGAAATGTCCTCTCCCGACCTCACTGTTCGTGATTTCAAACCTTGCGCCACACGCACTGCTGCACCATTTGTCATCGAGCTTACACTGAAGTCAGCCTAGTGTGAGTAACAATTCAGCCCAGAGCATTAAAACCTCCATGCTTTAGAAATGGCATACTTGACCTTTTCTGTGACAAGAGAATGACAATAGTTCCACTGTTCCAGCGACTTTTATCATTTCAAAACATGCATATTATGGTCGTAAAAAGAACAGGAAAGAGAATGAATTTCCCAAATGCCCCTGTAGTTACATTACATTTACATTACATTTATTTAGCAGACGCTTTTATCCAAAGCGACGTACAGTAAGTGCGTACAGAGACATCATCATCATTACAGAACAGACAAGGCAAAGCACATCCTTTGCATAATGTAGCAGCTATCCCTAGCAATGAACGTTGACTGTAGTTCACAGTAAGCTGTGGGCAAATCAGCAACACCACACTTTAGTCTCTTGAATATGTTCCTGTAATGTCCACCAAGTCTCAATAACGGTATTTTTAATGATATAATGAAACTGACAACATCTGCCAGTTTTTAAAACAGTAAATTGGTTTAGGCTACAACAGAACACAGTAGCGACGGTTGGTGATGTTCTTGGGCTATAGGCCTACAGATTTTGTAGGTAGGTCTATTTCAGCTTGTTTTGTCAAAGGGGTACCATTAAAATAAGAGTGCCTTATCCTGCATGGGCAACAAAGGTATCTGAAATATTGGTGCAAACAAGGTGCTAACTGGACCTCTTAAATGACCTTCTCACATGGTATTTTCAAGAGAAATTAAGAAACTTAAAACATAATTTGTCAGAGAAAACATCTAAAAATTATGTTCCACATTTACAGTGCACTCCAAGTGTTAGGACAGTAACACATTTTTTGTTGTTTTGGCTCTGTACTCCAGCATTGGATTTGAAACACAACCGTGACTATGAGGTTTAAGTGCAGACTTTCAGTTTCAATTTGATGGTTTTTACATCCATATCAGGTGAGCCGTGTAGCAATTGTAGCCATTTTTACACAGTCCGCCCATTTTAGGGCACTAAAATTGGACAAATTGACATAAAGTCATCAAATTTAATATTTGGTTGCATATCCTTCGCATGTCACCTCGCCCCGAGTTTGCACACTGCTCAAGTCCTGTCCCTCCCACCCCGCCCCTTTGAATTGAACATTTTGCATCCTTTTCATTAGACTTTCTACTTACCAGCTGGTTTTATTAGATCCCTCATTACAGTCTATTACCATCCATTCCACCTTTAGTTTAAACCGGGCCGGCCAGCAAAGGATGGAACTCTTTAGCCAGGTTCCTTCCGAGATCTCTTCCCATTGGGGGAGTTTTTTCTCGACACTGTTGAGTGTTTTTCTTCCCACCGGGGAGTTTTTACCTCCGTTTGCTGGTTGGGGGCTAAGGCCTGGTTTTTGCTCAATTTTCCTTGTTTCTCTGTGCAGCGTCTTTGTGACAGTTCTCTGTAAAAAGAGCTATACAAATAACATTGAATTGAAAATTTAATTGAATGTCATGACTACCTGATGTCTGTGACCAAACAGCATCAAAAGTCTGACATCTTATTTTCAGGTACTCTTACAAGCGATACTATAACCTCTCTGCATTTGAATGGATTTCTATGGGAATTGGGGTTGGCTAAATGGTATCAAGGGTCTGCGGTATCAAACAAGCCTTAAACCATCACTCTGCTGCCAGATATGCAGTAGATATGGATGGATCACTTTAAGGGTTGTTTCTCCTGACTTATTTTTCCAGAGTTCAATAGGAAAATGAGTCAGGAGAAACGACCCTTAAGTGATCCATCCATATCTACTGCATATCTGGGGGAGGGGGGGGGGGGCTATATGTAAGAATGGCTACACGGTTCATCCAATATGGATGTAAAAACCCTCAAATTAAAGCTGAAAGTCTGCACTTTTTACCTCATATCACTGTTCTATTTCAAATCCAATGTGCTGATGTACGGAGCCAAAACTACAAAAAAATGTGACGCTGTCCTAACACTTTTGGAGTGCATATGCCGTATATGACAGTGCAGAGGCATGAATACTGAGTGTGAAGGGACCCCTTGAGAAGAAATGAGATTCCAATTAGTCCCGAAACAAGATATTTAAATTTTAAGTTAAGCGCGTTAATCGGGTCTCTTCCACGTGGGCCGGGCGACGGCAGTGTTTCGAAGCACCGGCAATCGAACACGGGAGACCACGGCCGGACCCACAGCGATCATTCTCAACCGCCTCTCTCACTAGGACAGATCTGCCGTTAAGTTATACACACAGGCTTGTGTAGTTCTACACCATTCATGCACCTACAGATTTGAGTCCTGGAACTGCGGGTTATTTGTGAGTGGTTGTCATATTGTTGACATGCTGAAAAGTTTAGGCTAGTTCTCATATGACGATTGCTCTATCAGGCTCAGCAATGAACCAGGGCACAAGTTCATAAAGCACCTGAAGCAGGATGTATTTGCCATATCCTAACCTTATTCACTATGCTCCCAAAGGCTAAACTCATCAGCATTCATTCACAGATGTTTTATGAATAAGGGCCTGGAGGCGGAGTGTGGCGTGTAACAGAAAAATGCAGAGGAACGGTACTTTGGACAAATTGGCAGACCTGTATCCCAAAGTTGAATTCCAGACTTAAATTGCAACCCCCTCACTTTTGTTTTTACCCTTCTTTTGAAAGTCTTTCAGTTTAAAACGATGCATTTCTGAACCCACGGTATCGTCTGACCAAAAAATGCAGAGTGGTAAATTGGATCCTGCTTCAAAGTTGCTTGTTTTTTTTTGTCATTTGCGTTTAAAAGTAGAGGCCTTTGTGTGTAGACACAATGGAGCACGACACTATGAGACTGCAGGCTCTGCGGTTCCAAGTCTCTCTTTCTGAAGCACAGTTCATTATTCGTGGTATTCAGGGATGTGGTTTAGCAGTTCTTTATTTGCATTCAACTGAATGCCTTGGTTTCAAATCAAATCAGTGACTGTTCAAACCACACCCCTGGATACCGAGAACAGTCAACTGCCCCTTCAAAGAGGAAGCCTGGATTCAGAGAGCCACCAATCCAATGGTGCATTGCTCCAAAACGTAATGTACTTATAATCACTGCTACTTCATACCTTCGATACCAATCTACTTAAAAAGTGAGTTAAACTTGCAGTATTTTCTTGAGAACAGCTTGGGGGTGAAGATGAATGGTTTACACACCCTCAGCCGTCAGAAAGACAAACAGGCTGACAAAGCACCTGCATTGTGAGGACCGCGCAGCCAGATCGATGGCTTTGCTACGGTTATAAAAATGTTAAATAAATGATCCAGCGCCTCGTCTCATGCGCCGCAGTAGCCTTCCATCAATCTTGTGCGGTCCATATCTGACACCGTACATCGCCACGGAGACAGCGCGGCTCGCGGGATCGGGGTCGTGCGCCTCTCCCTCTCGTGCCCTTTTTACCCTTCGTGCTTTTCCCGTTACCAGGTTGGCGGAAGCAAAGCAGAGGGCTCTTCTCTATTTATAAGCTTTTGTTTAAGTTGCCATCTGCCCAGTTTCTGTAAGTGTGTAATCAGCTAATTGCAAATGGAGCACGTGGGGGTGGGGTGTTATCATGAGGGACAGAGACCGTTATGCTGGCCCGCCACCACCACACTTTCCTACTAATTCACTGGAAAGGTACTTTGCAGGAGTAGCCCTGATTTGGGATCTGCTGTTCTTGTCATGTCCTTCAGAGAGAGAGAAAAAAAGCAGGGCTGAATATTTTATTTCCGGCTCTTTGCCTGTGACCGGTCGAAGTGTGTGTGTGTGTGTGTGTGTGTGTGTGTGTGGGGGGGGGGGGGGGGCAGTCTCTGGCAAACAGAATCGAACTCTAACCCGCCCCCGCACAGCCAATACTGTTGAGACGCTGTCGAAGCTCTGTGATGTCAGCCCGTTCGACACACACGAGGGAGCGGAACACGCAGCGTTCAAATCCTGGGAAAGCGCAAACGGACAAACCGGCGCAGCTTTGGGCTGTGGATCCCGCTTAATCCGAACGTCTGCTTTCTATCAACGCGCCTTCAAACAACACCACCGCCGGCTTTCACCGGCCTAATGCCACAAACCTGCCGCACAGCGCATTCTTACAATTCACGTCCCTTCTGTGTATTTGGTGGTTAACGCTGATCACTAAGCAACTGTGGCTGATAAAAACAAATTTGTCTGGTAAATGTGTTTTTGTCTGCCTACACGGACAAAAATAAAGGTACAGTGGAGGTACTGTCCATTCTTCTTTAGGGGTACATTTCCCAAATGTACCCTGAAAAGTACAAAAATGTTCTATTTGGATACTAATAAGTACTTTTGAAAAGCAAAAAATTTACAAATGAATATTGCTGTCTAGGGGAACGATTTTATGTACCTATAGGGTACCACCCCAATGACAAGCATTTGTACCTTTTTAGGCACTTTTCATACCTTTTTTCCCCTGAGTGTAGCAGTTAATCACTCCATTTAACAATGAGGTCAGAAATAGTGGAAATTGCGTTGCATCACGTGATCTGGTTCTGCCAAATAAAACGCACGATCATGCCTTTTTCTTTGATAAAGCCAGATTATGGCGCGGATTGGCAGAGATTAAATGCGGCTCACGTGATCAGCTAACGTGCACTCCAGACAGAGGCTAGACGGTTTTTTTTCCCCTTCAAAAACACAGCCTGGAAAACTGAGTTTGTGAAGAAAAAATTAACACATACATTTCCTGGTTAGTCAAGGTTAAGTACAAATGCTGATTGAATACAGGCCAGAATCTGACAGAATCTAAAACCAGCAAAGGATAAAAGACCATATTGACGGAGAGAATCCAAAAATAAACAGCCAAGGTTTTAGTATACTGCACTCATAATTTTCATGTCCGTTATCTACGAAAGCATTAAAGGGCCTATTGACAATAATGGACCATCGCTGTAATTACGATGCACATTTTCAGAAACATTCCATGAGTTTTTTTTGCACAAGACCCGGAACCTTTCCATCTTGGGAAATTACACAGAACTGGTACGTTTGAAAGACTGAAGAACATCAATCAGATGGATTGAATGGTTCAAGGGCGAATAATTGCCTGTTTAAGGGTGTAAAATAATAGATAGATATTCTTCAGGAGTGAGAAAAGGAGACTCTTCTGGTGGCAACTCCATTACAGCCCTGGGACCCGTATTAAAGACTCTGATGCTACTGGTATCGGTCCTCGCTTTCAAAAACCCCTCTATTCCCCGTCATATCAAATAGAGATATAACAGGAGTAGTGCTGAAATCCATTCTGATTAAGGTCAAGAGAGAGAGATGGCAGAACTGGGTGAGAGAGAGAGAGAGAGAGAGAGCGCGGAGGAAAATATCCTAGAGAGAGGACTGAGGAGTTAAGGGACAGCACGACAAATTAATATGACAATAATATAGACTGTGAATAACGGGCAGTCGGAGATATTCTCGGAGAAAGGATAAATAATGAAGGCAAATTAATCGATTAGGCGCCGCGGTAGCATTTTTGGGAAAGTGATCCGGAAGGGAAGGGAAGGGGGTGGGGGGTGGGGCGTAAAAGGAGAGCCAGAGCGGTAAATGAAAGAGGAGAGAGAGGGGTAAATGAAAGAGAAGAGAGAGAGGGGTAAAGGAATGGATGTTCAGTGTGATGAGAAATGGAGGCAGGAAAAGGCAAAAATGAGGAGAAAAGTGCTGCTCCCCGCCTCCCTCAGTCCACTAGAGGAAGAGGAAGCACAGGGCACAGAGAAGAAGAACGCCGAGCACAGGGTTAGTGATTATGAAGCTTCAGCACAGGGTTAGTGATTATGAAGCTTCAGCACAGGGTTAGTGATTATGAAGCTTCAGCACAGGGTTAGTGATTATGAAGCTTCAGCACAGGGTTAGTGATTATGAAGCTTCAGCACAGGGTTAGAGATTATGAAGCTTCAGCACAGGGTTAGTGATTATGAAGCTTCAGCACAGGGTTAGTGATTATGAAGCTTCAGTACAGGGTTAGTGATTATGAAGCTTCAGCACAGGGTTAGTGATTATGAAGCTTCACTACAGGGTTAGTGATTATGAAGCTTCAGCACAGGGTTAGTGATTATGAAGCTTCACTACAGGGTTAGTGATTATGAAGCTTCAGCACAGGGTTAGTGATTATGAAGCTTCACTACAGGGTTAGTGATTATGAAGCTTCAGCACAGGGTTAGTGATTATGAAGCTTCAGCACAGGGTTAGTGATTATGAAGCTTCAGCACAGGGTTAGTGATTATGAAGCTTCAGCACAGGGTTAGTGATTATGAAGCTTCACTACAGGGTTAGTGATTATGAAGCTTCACTACAGGGTTAGTGATTATGAAGCTTCAGTAGAGGGTTAGTGATCATGAAGCTTCAGCACAGGGTTAGTGATTGTGAAGCTTCAGTACAGGGTTAGTGATTGTGAAGCTTCAGCACAGGGTTAGTGATTGTGAAGCTTCAGCACAGGGTTAGTGATTGTGAAGCTTCAGCACAGGGTAATGATTGTGAAGCTTCAGCACAGGGTTAGTGATTGTGAAGCTTCAGCACAGGGTTAGTGATTGTGAAGCTTCAGCACAGGGTTAGTGATTGTGAAGCTTCAGCACAGGGTTAGTGATTGTGAAGCTTCAGCACAGAGTAATGATTGTGAAGCTTCAGCACAGGGTTAGTGATTGTGAAGCTTCAGCACAGGGTAATGATTGTGAAGCTTCAGCACAGGGTTAGTGATTGTGAAGCTTCAGCACAGGGTTAGTGATTGTGAAGCTTCAGCACAGGGTTAGAGATTGTGAAGCTTCAGCACAGGGTTAGTGATTGTGAAGCTTCAGCACAGGGTTAGTGATTGTGAAGCTTCAGCACAGGGTTAGTGATTGTGAAGCTTCAGCACAGGGTTAGTGATTGTGAAGCTTCAGCACAGGGTTAGTGATTGTGAAGCTTCAGCACAGGGTTAGTGATTGTGAAGCTTCAGCACAGGGTAATGATTGTGAAGCTTCAGCACAGGGTAATGATTGTGAAGCTTCAGCACAGGGTTAGTGATTGTGAAGCTTCAGCACAGGGTTAGTGATTGTGACGCTTCAGCACAGGGTTAGTGATTGTGAAGCTTCAGCACAGGGTTAGTGATTGTGAAGCTTCAGCACAGGGTAATGATTGTGAAGCTTTAGCACAGGGTTAGTGATTGTGAAGCTTCAGCACAGGGTTAGTGATTGTGAAGCTTCAGCACAGGGTTAGTGATTGTGAAGCTTCAGCACAGGATTAGTGATTATGAAGCTTCAGCACAGGGTTAGTGATTGTGAAGCTTCAGCACAGGGTTAGTGATTGTGAAGCTTTAGCACAGGATTAGTGATTATGAAGCTTCAGCACAGGCTTAGTGATTGTGAAGCTTCAGCACAGGCTTAGTGGTTATGAAGCTTCAGCACAGGGTTAGTGATTATGAAGCTTCAGCACAGGGTTAGTGATTATGAAGCTTCAGCACAGGGTTAGTGATTGTGAAGCTTCAGCAGAGGGTTAGTGATTATGAAGCTTCAGCACAGGGTTAGTGATTGTGAAGCTTCAGCACAGGCTTAGTGGTTATGAAGCTTCAGCACAGGGTTAGTGATTGTGAAGCTTCAGCACAGGATTAGTGATTGTGAAGCTTCAGCACAGGATTAGTGATTATGAAGCTTCAGCACAGGGTTAGTGATTATTAAGCTTCAGCACAGGGTTAGTGATTATGAAGCTTCAGCAGAGGCTTAGTGATTATGAAGCTTCAGCACAGGCTTAGTGGTTATGAAGCTTCAGCACAGGGTTAGTGATTGTGAAGCTTCAGCACAGGATTAGTGATTGTGAAGCTTCAGCACAGGATTAGTGATTATGAAGCTTCAGCACAGGGTTAGTGATTATTAAGCTTCAGCACAGGGTTAGTGATTATGAAGCTTCAGCACAGGCTTAGTGATTGTGAAGCTTCAGCACAGGATTAGTGATTGTGAAGCTTCAGCACAGGGTTAGTGATTATGAAGCTTCAGCACAGGGTTAGTGATTGTGAAGCTTCAGCACAGGATTAGTGATTATGAAGCTTCAGCACAGGCTTAGTGGTTATGAAGCTTCAGCACAGGGTTAGTGATTATGAAGCTTCCGCACAGGATTAGTGATTGTGAAGCTTCAGCACAGGGTTAGTGATTATGAAGCTTCAGCACAGGCTTAGTGGTTATGAAGCTTCAGCACAGAGATAACTTCGTATTTATTTTAAGCTTGTTTTTTGCTCTACCCAAGGGTACTACCTGAGGTAAAATATGAACTGACCACAACAAGCCAGGTCTCTTATAAGTGGAACTTTATTACAAAAAAAAAGCTCATGCTGGTGGGTCCAGATGGCGGAGAGGGAGCGGGCGTGGTGATTGGTCAGCTGCCGTTGGCCTGAGTCTCCTTCCCCTCGCCGCGGGCTTTGGCAGCGGCTTGCAGAGTGCGCCGCGCCATCTCCAGTGCCCCCTGCTGGGTGCGGTTCCCGCCGATGAAGCCGCTGGCGTGGACGAAGACGCAGCCCGGGATCCCGCTGAGCGTGGACAGGGCCTCGTCCCGGACGCCCCGCCACTCCTCCAACAGGGACAGTCTGGAGAGGGGGGGAGAGGGGGGATAGAGGGGAGAGAGGGGAGAGAGGGGGAGGGGGGGGTGGGGGGGGGGGTTTTCTTAAAGGAACAGTGTCTCACGGCACACTCACTAATCACAGTAATGTTCATTTTGAGACCAGGGTTGTGTCCGAATCAGAGCCCTGTTCCCTGTCCACTCAGACCCCTGTCTACTATGTGCCCTGTCCCCTCACATTGCAAGCAGTGTGCGAAAGAAATCCCGCAAAACTCTTTCCAAACTAGTGAGGAAGTAGTTCGTAATATCTTTTTAAATTTTTTTATTTTTATTGAGAATATCAACCAGTTAACATATGACAATTGTTACAAAGTGTAGACTATGAATGAAGATAGAATTAACAAAAATAAAAAAAGAGTATTTCGTAATATGACCCACTCTTGTACCATAGATATGCGCACATACGCTCTACGTATTTACGTTTTTACTTCCCGAGTTATTTACTGAAATTGTCGGGTGAGTGCACAGTTCAGCGAGTGTGTTCCTGAATCCCCTCAACAAAACACCGGAAATAAGGGGTTCATCCTGGTATTTTAAGTGCCCCCATTTGTGAGAAAAAGTCGCCCACTCAAAAGCTTTTTGACGAAGTGGACTCAAATATGCGCCCTCAAAAGGGTGTAGGGCTCTGATTCGGACACAGCCCGTATGTCTCTGGGGGCCCACTAGCATCTGGCTCTACGGCTATCAGCAGCCAGAGAGAGAAAAGGCGCCTGGTATGTGTGCAAATGACACACCTGAGTGCTCCACCCCTGATTGGAGACATTTATGACCTGAAAATCAGTATTCCCAGAGTCACCTGAAGGACAGTTGAGTTGAGAAGTAAGGGGTCCTGAAACTCAGTCCTGAGGACCCAGTATGTATGTGCCAGCCAATCTCCTGGCCCATTAAAGTCTGCTGAAAACATGCGTTTAAATGCGTCCGTCATTTTTTTTTCCTAAAAACATTAACATGCGGGTTTGGCATGTCCCCATTTGCTTTGTCTTTGAACTCTGTTCCCGTTTTTCCCACAAAGGGTTTCAATGACCAGGTTTCAATGACAAGGGTTCAATGACCAGGAGTCCCCTCTTTGAGCGGTTAGGATCCCACCGATTTCACCTGTGAATCAATACTTGTATCAGTTAAGATGTAACTAGGGCTGGGCGATATATCGCAACGATAATTATCGATTGCAATAACGGACGTTGCCACCGTGTGGGGCGCCTTTCTTTTCGTCTTTTTTTCTTTAAGTATACCTAATATACGGCAGTAAACATCCAAACTTCAGAGGCCGCGTGAAATGCTTCCGGAAAAAAACATCACCGCTGATATCTATTGAGTGTTGATAAGACAGCCAACCAGCAGCAAGGTCGTACAGCTTTCACGTGATCATGTGATGTGTTTTTGTCAATCGCATGAAAGGTGCAACGCCTTTCTGTGATTGTCCGTCTTATCAACACGCAGTAGACAGTGATGACGTTTTTTTCCCCGGAAGAATTTCACACGGGTTTTGAAGTTCAGATCACTACCGCATCAGGTATAATTAAAGAAAAAAAGACGAAAAAAAGGCAATACCCCACATGCTGGCAACGGCCGTTATTGCAGTCGATAATTATCGTTGCGATATATCGCCCAGCCCTAGATGTAACCTCCGTAAGGAATACTTTTTCATGCAGCACAGGACAGGACATACCAGTTAATACCTCTGATTAACACTCCTGGGATGCGAACACAGGGGACATTTGTGCATATCTCCTCACATGGCTATTTCTGACAAAATCTGCTCTAAACCACCTAAAGGTAAGCCATCATTAAATCAAACAAGTATAAAAGTGTGTAATTAAGAACAATTAACCGCTTGTTAGAATTCGGGTGTTGGAAAGAAAACCTGCATACGCAGAGGGGCCCCCTAAGACTGAGTTTGGGAACACCAGGGACGAGCGTTGACCGTCCGTTCTCAGAACGGCTCGTCCGACATCGCGGCGGCGGCAGCATACAAACTGACAAAAATTGCGAAACTCTCCCCTCCCACACACGAGGGCGGAGGAAAAGGAGACTCGTCCGTCGGCTTCTTTTTTTTTTTTGTTTTTTTTAAACATGAAGAAGAAGCGAGGGAGGACTGGAGTCTGATTGCTTTCAGGTTCTGGTTTGGCCCGCGCGCAGCAGCGAGCAGCTTCTAATCGGGCGAGAAACACCCCCCACCAATCGGCACGGTGTTACTGACAGCGTGGGTCCACCTCAAAGTCAATAACTGATTTTGCTGGAAAAGAAATTGCCCACAACAGGAAGATTAATTCAATTATAAACATCTGAGGCTCTAAGGGGGGGGGGGGGGGGGGGGGGTAATTTTCACAAGAACAAACTTGACAAAGTGTTAGAAAGCACATTTTCTGATAATACTTTTTTTTTGAGTGTAACAATTTCAAGTTTTGCAATGATCAGACTTGTGGTCCAAAAATAGTCCATTCTGAAAGATTTTATCAGCCCAATCTGCAGGAGATTTGCACATGCAGCGCGTTTAAAAGCATAGTTTCTGAACATTTCACGCGTCAAGTCTAAATCATCAAAAAACATCACTGACTGAATGCAAGCGGTGTAAACGGAGGAGCCGAGGATAGCTTCGCATAAAAATTAACCGAGAGCCAGGAGAATCCATAAAAGGTTCACTGTGATAAATGTCCATTTTAACATGATGTATGCAACTGCAAATGAGAGGCTCTGCTCACATGTAGAGCACAAACTGAAATGAACGGCTCTCAAAGTTCATTAGTTACAAGTAACGATGATATTGCTGAAGGTTTTTCTGTGTTTTTAATACTGGGCATGATCAACTTCCACTTCTTTTAACATCACTAAGTTCATCTTTGCCAGATTAAAGAAATTAAATGCTCTGAAAAAGTGCAGGGATATCCTCAATAGAGTTCCTTTGGTTTATGACTTGGTTTTATTCTGCATTTTTTTTCCCTCTTATGTTATCTATGAAAAACAGGAAAGGGGAGAAAATGACCTGGAGAAAACTTGAGCATTATAGTGGTAGTGGATAGTTTCAATGTGGATGTACAGGCAATAAAAATATGTAACAAGCACCATCAACTGTCAGGAAAGGGGGAGACCATTGGTTAACCCCGATAACGTGTGCCTTCAGAAACTGCTGCAAGCAGGAACTACACTTAAGAAGATTCAAATGACCAAAGGTTGCCATTGCCTGCCTTGTTACAAATTTTCAATAATAAACGCATTGCACTATAATGTTGGACGGCCTCCGCCACCTGATTAGTTGTAATGTTTAAAGTTCGGACAGTACCGACTGTTATGACCCGAATCCCGAGTGGTTACAAAGGGTCTAACAATAACGTGCGGCCTTGCACAAATAAGC
>CM056380.1:16350962-16414072 GCA_029718625.1 Synaphobranchus kaupii | reverse complement strand
GAACTTTATTACAAAAAAAAAGCTCATGCTGGTGGGTCCAGATGGCGGAGAGGGAGCGGGCGTGGTGATTGGTCAGCTGCCGTTGGCCTGAGTCTCCTTCCCCTCGCCGCGGGCTTTGGCAGCGGCTTGCAGAGTGCGCCGCGCCATCTCCAGTGCCCCCTGCTGGGTGCGGTTCCCGCCGATGAAGCCGCTGGCGTGGACGAAGACGCAGCCCGGGATCCCGCTGAGCGTGGACAGGGCCTCGTCCCGGACGCCCCGCCACTCCTCCAACAGGGACAGTCTGGAGAGAGGGGAGAGAGGGGAAGAGAGGGGAGAGAGGGGAGAGAGGGGAGAGAGGGGAGAGAGGGGAGAGAGGGGAGAGAGGGGGGGTGGGGGGGGGGGGTTTTCTTAAAGGAACAGTGTCTCACGGCACACTCACTAATCACAGTAATGTTCATTTTGAGACCAGGGTTGTGTCCGAATCAGAGCCCTGTTCCCTGTCCACTCAGACCCCTGTCTACTATGTGCCCTGTCACCTCACATTGCAAGCAGTGTGCGAAAGAAATCCTGCAAAACTCTTTCCAAACTAGTGAGGAAGTAGTTCGTAATATCTTTTTAAATTTTTTTATTTTTATTGAGAATATCAATCAGTTAACATATGACAATTGTTACAAAGTGTAGACTATGAATGAAGATAGAATTAACAAAAATAAAAAAAGAGTATTTCGTAATATGACCCACTCTTGTACCATAGATATGCGCACATACGCTCTACGTCTTTTACGTTTTTACTTCCGAGTTACTAACTGAAATTGTCGGGTGAGTGCACAGTTCTGCGAGTGTGTTCCTGAATCCCCTCAACAAAACCCCGGAAATAAGGGGTTCATCCTGGTATTTTAAGTGCCCCCATTTGTGAGAAAAAGTCGCCCACTCAAAAGCTTTTTGACGAAGTGGACTCAAATATGCGCCCTCAAAAGGGTGTAGGGCTCTGATTCGGACACAGCCCGTATGTCTCTGGGGGCCCACTAGCATCTGGCTCTACGGCTATCAGCAGCCAGAGAGAGAAAAGGCGCCTGGTATGTGTGCAAATGACACACCTGAGTGCTCCACCCCTGATTGGAGACATTTATGACCTGAAAATGAGTATTCCCAGAGTCACCTGAAGGACAGTTGAGTTGAGAAGTAAGGGGTCCTTAACTCAGTCCTGAGGACCCAGTATGTATGTGCCAGCCAATCTCCTGGCCCATTAAAGTCTGCTGAAAACATGCGTTTAAATGCATCCGTCATTTTTTCCCCTAAAAACATTAACATGCGGGTTTGGCATGTCCCCATTTGCTTTGTCTTTGAACTCTGTTCTCGTTTTTCCCACAAAGGGTTTCAATGACCAGGTTTCAATGACAAGGGTTCAATGACCAGGAGTCCCCTCTTTGAGCGGTTAGGATCCCACCGATTTCACCTGTGAATCAATACTTGCATCAGTTAAGATGTAACTAGGGCTGGGCGATATATCGCAACGATAATTATCGATTGCAATAACGGCCGTTGCCACCGTGTGGGGCGCCTTTCTTTTCGTCTTTTTTTCTTTAAGTATACCCAATATACGGCAGTAAACATCCAAACTTCAGAGGCCGCGTGAAATGCTTCCGGAAAAAAACATCACCGCTGATATCTATTGAGTGTTGATAAGACAGCCAACCAGCAGCAAGGTCGTACAGCTTTCACGTGATCATGTGATGTGTTTTTGTCAATCGCATGAAAGGTGCAACGCCTTTCTGTGATTGTCCGTCTTATCAACACGCAGTAGACAGTGATGACGTTTTTTTTTCCCGGAAGAATTTCACACGGGTTTTGAAGTTTAGATCACTACCGCATCAGGTATAATTAAAGAAAAAAAGACGAAAAAAAGGCAATACCCCACATGCTGGCAACGGCCGTTATTGCAATCGATAATTATCGTTGCGATATATCGCCCAGCCCTAGATGTAACCTCCGTAAGGAATACTTTTTCATGCAGCACAGGACAGGGCATACTAGTTAATCCCTCTGATTAACACTCCTGGGATGCGAACACAGGGGACATTTGTGCATATCTCCTCACATGGCTATTTCTGACAAAATCTGCCCTAAATCACCTAAAGGTAAGCCATCATTAAATCAAACAAGTATAAAAGTGTGTAATTAAGAACAATTAACCGCTTGTTAGAATTCGGGTGTTGGAAAGAAAACCTGCATACGCAGAGGGGCCCCCTAAGACTGAGTTTGGGAACACCAGGGACGAGCGTTGACCGTCCGTTCTCAGAACGGCTCGTCCGACATCGCGGCGGCGGCGGCAGCACACAAACTGACAAAAATTGCGAAACGCTCCATTAGCTTCTCCCCTCCCACACGCGAGGGCGGAGGGAAAAAGAGACTCGTCTGTCGTTTTTTTATTTTTTTATTTTTTTAAACATGAAGAAGAAGCGAGGGAGGACTGGAGTCTGATTGCTTTCAGGTTCTGGTTTGGCCCGCGCGCAGCAGCGAGCAGCTTCTAATCGGGCGAGAAACACCCCCCACCAATCGGTACGGTGTTACTGACAGCGTGGGTCCACCTCAAAGTCAATAACTGATTTTGCTGGAAAAGAAATTGCCCACAACAGGAAGATTAATTCAATTATAAACATCTGAGGCTCTAAGGGGGGGGGGGGGGGGGGGGGGGGGGGGGGGGGTGTAATTTTCACAAGAACAAACTTGACAAAGTGTTAGAAAGCACATCTTCTGATAATACTTTTTTTTTTGGAGTGTAACAATTTCAAGTTTTGCAATGATCAGACTTGTGGTCCAAAAATAGTCCATTCTGAAAGATTTTATCAGCCCAATCTGCAGGAGATTTGCACATGCAGCGCGTTAAAAGCATAGTTTCTGAACATTTCACGCGTCAAGTCTAAATCATCAAAAATCATCACTGACTGAATGCAAGCGGTGTAAACGGAGGAGCCGAGCATCAGCTTCGCATAAAAATGAACCGAGAGCCAGGAGAATCCATAAAAGGTTCACCGTGATAAATGTCCATTTTAACATGATGTATGCAACAGCAAATGAGAGGCTCTGCTCACATGTAGAGCACAAACTGAAATGAACGGCTCTCAAAGTTCATTAGTTACAAGTAACGATGCTTTTGCTGAAGGTTTTTCTGTGTTTTTAAATACTGGGCATGATCAACTTTCACTTTTTTTAACATCACTAAGTTCATCTTTGCAGATTAAAGAAATTAAATGCTCTGAAAAAGTGCAGGGATATCCTCAATAGAGTTCCTTTGGTTTATGACTTGGTTTTATCTGCATTTTTTTTTCCCTCTTATGTTATCTATGAAAAACAGGAAAGGGGAGAAAATTACCTGGAGAAAACTTTGAGCATTATAGTGGTAGTGGATAGTTTCAATGTGGATGTACAGGCAATAAAAATTATGTAACAAGCACCATCAACTGTCAGGAAAGGGGGAGACCATTGGTTAACCCCGATAACGTGTGCCTTCAGAAACTGCTGCAAGCAGGAACTACACTTAAGAAGATTCAAATAACCAAAGGTTGCCATTGCCTGCCTTGTTACAAATTTTCAATAATAAACGCATTGCACTATAATGTTGACGGCCTCCTCCACCTGATTTAGTTGTAACGTTTAAAGTTCGGACAGTACCTACTGTTATGACCCGAAACCCGAGTGGTTACAAAGGGTCTAACAAAACGTGCGGCCTTGCACAAATAAGCCTGCATAAAATTTTTTAAAAAACACTGACAAGAAAATCGAAACAGATTTTATTTTAAATGAGAGGAATTTCAACAGCAGCGGTAAAACCAGAGAAGGCTTGCTATGCTTCTCTATCTGTTCCCTTCTATTAAAAGGTGACATTACAAAATTTATATTTTCACGCAGTACAAAATAAGTGGCTGCAAATCAAACTGACGCAACAACAACAATTTAAAATATGCGCTTCAGCATGACAGCGAGGCTGGCAACATGCATGAAGCAAACCAAAGAAAAAGATGAACGAACTCCCAACGAGAGAAATACCACAAGATATGCTCCCCTGGTAATCAGGCACAGGTGACCCAGGTGAGCCGAATGGAACAAGTTACAGACTATTTAAATTACACTCGTAAAATTACACTCATAAAGCAGCATAGGGACATAACACTACAATTAAGTGGCCTGCAACAAAAAGTGACAAAATAAACGGGGAGATGAATGTAAGGTTTAATTCCTCTGCAGTTAATGTTTCCCATTCCAACCCCGCTGCCATTTGCTTTTTATTTTTCCACCAAAGGTCTGGTTTAAATCAATCAGAAAGGTAGACTAAAAATGTAATTGCATCATCAATAAACTTGCTGGTGGGGGTGGCGTATGTTTTATGAGCAGTATTGAATTCACACAGCTGGTTATATACAGACGTTATTCAGATTAAATCTAAGTAGCTTACTCAAGAGTGCCGTGGCACTGTCCCAACCGGGAATCGTACCGGCAACGCTCAAACTTAGGAGCCCGACCATTCTCACACACACACGTGCGTCATTCACACTTTTCAACCGGACATCAGGGCTCTTCCGATTCTCCCGTCTCCTCCCGAAGAAATTAAAAATAGCGCCCGTTTCCATTTCCTGTCAGGTACCGAGCAGTGGACGCAGGTGGCGTCGAGGAACGTCACTCTCCGACGGAGTCGGCGGATGCTTGGTTGGGCAGCCTGGATTACCCCAGCGCGGAGCCATCTGGACCCACGCTCCCAGAAACGTCATGGCTGTTTGCGTTCGAGCTTACGATGCCTCCGCTAGAATACGCCCTTCCCCATGCAAGCTGAAAAAAAGGGATTTTAAGCTCGGAGGCGTTTCAGGCGTTTCAACCGTCTTATTTCTTCTGCGAGCGGTGAAACCGTCCTATGGGGGGGGTGAGTCTAATGACTTCCACCACTTCAGCGGAAAGGAACAAAGCCTCAAGCTTGGCAGAGCTTTCCACTCTCAGCCTCTGATGATGGAGCCATACAACATTCAAATGTTTCTAGAATACAATTAATAAGGGGATATTGCGAACCAAACTAAATTTTAAATGCTACTCTGGCTAAAACCCAGTCACCTTCACTATTTATTAACTGCTGAAGGCTACTCATTTGTGGATCCATCCAGTGCAAATCACCACAAATTTAGCTGCAGTTCTAGCTTCCGTTTTCATACGGTCCCCACAATATCTGTTTATTTTCACAACCGCCGTTTGTATTTATACCCAAAACCTTGAGCATTAAGGGTCGGGAGCTCCATCTGAGAAAAGCAATAAAAACGAGATTATGAGAATTAACGCAAATCACAAAAGAAGATTCGCCATCTCCTCTGTCTCTGGTGATTCACCCTGCAACTGCCTCTGAGAATCCATTCAACAAAAAGCCACGCACAGAAGCTGTTCTTGCCAAAACCGAGTCCCACCCAGAATTAACCAAGAATATCCCGTCATTCACCGATTTTTAGAAGCTTTGACGGAAAAATCCAAATGCCATCTGTCATTTTGACAGATAAAAAAATATTGCTGCAAATGTTAAACACTAACTGACCGCAATAGCCAAAAAGGTCTTGTGTCATCTAAATGCATTTCATTCAAGCATTTCCTGTGAATTTGGATTGATAATGGTTAGACGCCTTGACAAAGATCTGACTTACCCTTAATTCTAGCTTAGATTCTTCTAGTTATCAGGGGCTGCATTCATCTTAAGACATCTTAAGGCTAAAAGTAGCTCCTAACTTGTTGATTCAGGAGAAACTCTTAAAAGTAATGGGTGTGTCAGTCCTAACTTTAGGACTCTTAAGATTTTGGGATAAGAGTAATTCACAAAACATTTTAGCTCTAAAACCAGCTTCTAAATCTGCGGCAAGTTAGGGGTAGTCAAGAGGACTCCTAAGTCACTAAGACCAAATCACAAACAGTCCTATAGGTGTTGCCGGCAATCCGCCTCGGCATGGAGTCACAATTTTAGAACATTTAATGACAAACAAGCTTTTAAAAAGGTATCAATCGCGAAGGTATTATGATTATAGTAGAGCTAGTCAGGGATGCAGTCACTTCACCAACAAACAAAAACAACGCAATAAGATCAAGGTTTTGCCAAATCTCCGCTACTCAGCTACAGGTAAAATTCAGCGCAGACGAACTGGGAATATCTCAGTCATCTCTCATTAGAGAAGCTAGTCTGTTTAAATGCATATCCACAAATTATTTTAGAAGCTGCCAGACATGTCAGTGGTCCCAAACCCTGTTCCTGGAGATTTACCATCCTGTAGGTTTTCACTCAAACCCTAACAAAGCACACCTCATTCAACAGCTGGAGATTTCATTGAGCTCCTAATCAGTAGAATCAGGTGTGTCAAATTAGGGTTGTAGATCTCCAGGAACAGTGTTGGGGACCACTGTCCTAAACACTGAAAGTTCAGTTTCCCTACAGTCGAGACATTCCCATTTGATGCATTTTCTGTAAATTAAGTGACGTGAGCTTAGGCATTACCATACGCTATAGACGTTCCGTACTGTAATAGGCCTGCAGCACCAGAAACTCATGTCAATAAGCAGAAGTGGGAAGTAGGAGTCAAGTGCCCGACGGGTCGAAATAATCTGTGGTGCCAGCTTCTCTTGATCAGACGGTGCGAAACTGTGCAACATATGTGTTGTTCTCCTGTAAACCGTCACATCGGTGTGGTCGCTGACTCCAGAATCTTTCAACATGACTGACTATACACATTCACCAAACCCCCCCCAATTCCACATCTCAGTTCTGTGATAACATGGTTGTTATGCGCACGTTGTAACACACTGACACAATATGTAAACTGTCTGAGAAGATAGGGACATGCAAACAAGCTGTATGAATTATCTCAAATATAGGGCTCCAAAAGCAAGAATTTCTAACCTAGACTGACGATTGGTATTTTGAGATCTGTCAGCAGATTTTTCTCCTCAATATTTACCTTTATTTATTTTTTTTCCCCAGTTTGGATACCATAACACCCCAAGCCAGGTTAAATTGCCTCATGCTGTGAAATATGTGGTTGATCTGCTGAATATGCAACATAAATAAATTCCAAAAAATACGTATTCATTTGAGGGCTTTTTTAAACGAGAGAAATTCAAATCATTTCCAGGCATGGTATTTTCAACAAGTTGTGGATATTTTGTCAGTGGACCACATTTTAAGTGCTTTGAAGTACTCTGGGAAATTCTGTATCTGAAAAATATGATATTAATTATGGGGTTCCACAGGGATCTATATTTGGTGCATTACTCTTCAGCGCCCAGGCTCATATATAAGAAATGTAACCAAATGTAACCCTTTTTTCCATTTGAGAACACTACCAAAGTAATTATTTTCTCTCGCTAGCTGATGCTGGAAGGTTAATGCACCCTTTTTGAGAATTAAATTAGACTACTGTAATGCTCTCTGTTCTGGTCTTCCAAAGAATATATAGAACAGCTGCAACTTGTGCAAAAATCCTGACAAAAACCAAGAAGGGAACACACACCAGCCCTGTAACATGAATCTTTGTATTAGCTGGCTGTGAAATTCATAATTGATTGAAAAATTATTTTAATGGTTTTTAAAGCATTGCCTGGAATAGCACCAGGCTACATATCTGACCTTTTAATTTGTTATCAGACCAAACGTGCCCTTCTTCATAACATCTTATGTCTGCTCTGTATTCCGAAAGTAAATTATTAAAGAAGCTTCCTTTTATTTCTATGCCCCCCACATTATGGAATACCAGACCCAGGCAGACCGTAGCATATTTTAAAATGTACTTTTATTACAAAATGTGTCAGGGCAAAGAAATAGGGGGGGAAAAAGGATTAATGTACAGGCTTTAATGTGACTCTACTTTAATCCTTGTTTTCTCATTTCTTTTTTTGTAATGCATTGAATACATCTTGTTTTATTCGATTGTTTTATACATTTGTATTTGTATGTTTGTAAATTGTGTTTTATGCTGTCTGTTTTTAGCACTTTGAGCTGCAATGTTTGTTTGAAAGGTGCAATATAAATACAAATGATTATTATTAGGTTGTTATTATTATTATTATTATTATTATTATTATTAGTATAATCACTCTGTATGGAGACAACTGGTTTGTGTTTGTTTTTTTTAAACTATGATTTTAAACTATGATGCCCTTAATGTCATTGCAAAAGCTTGAACTCCACACAACACCCCCAGCCTCTCCCTATATTGATATATTGATAATAAATTTTTGTTGTGGAGCCAGAGGTTTTAGTCATCCATCAGGCTCTAGGGTAATAAGGTGGGACCGAGGCTGCTAACGATAGCCCCCTGAGGGCAGCAGTGATGACAATGAGGGGCTCGTACACCACGTGCGTCACCGGGAACCTGCAGAGTCCCCGGGGGGGGGGGGGGGGGGGCAGCGCACGTTGCCATAGTAACCACAGGACTCTGCGCATCCCGCTTTATGCGGCCGTCCCCAGGGTTCCGGAGGGGGTTAATTACCGCCGTATTGTGACATCACTGCCCGCCGCAGAGAGGGCAAAGCAGCGGGTGCTGGAGAAAAGAAAACCGATAACAACCTGTAAAAATAAATAAATAAATAAAGCACAAGCTAGCCAAGGTCAGTAACCCATTTCATCCAGCACAGAATGTCAAACGGCCAGACGCTTCATGATTTACTGCGATGTCTAAGATTTTCAGACAGCCACATAGTAGTTTTTAAAAATATTAAATATTAAATTTCAGGGGTGTTTACAATATTTTGTCCACCCGCTGTATATATGAAGGTTGGGCCCACGGATGTCAACGATAAAGCTGTAAACTAACTTGTTAAGGGGTTAGGGTTAATAATGTCGTAATAATAGACTGCTAACAACTTCACTTGAGTCAAAAAAAAAAATAAACGACCTGAGTCACAAACATTCTGTTGGGATTGAGTGTTCTATAAAGCACATCTTTGAGACTCTGATGCCACGATCTGCCTGTCAGACGGCCCCTTAATCTTATTACGATTACAGCTGATACACTGACTAATTGAAGTACAGCAACCAGGAGCGAGAGATCAGGGACTACAAGTCAAAGAGACATGCGAGTTCAGTCACTCTAGGCCTGCAAATAGAGTGCTGTCCGCTAGACAGTTATCACAGGTCCATAACCATGTCCTGCGCCTTTGTCTTTTAACATTGGCCCGTTTTAAAGCACACAAATAGCACAGAGGTTTCAGTGTACAGAGGCTTTGGGTTCAGACCGACTGAGTGCTTCCTGGGTTCAGACCGACTGAGTGCTTCCTGGGTTCAGACCGACTGAGTGCTTCCTGGGTTCAGACCGACTGAGTGCTTCCTGGGTTCAGACCGACTGAGTGCTTCCTGGGTTCAGACCGACTGAGTGCTTCCTGGGTTCAGACCGACTGAGTGCTTCCTGGGTTCAGACCGACTGAGTGCTTCCTGGGTTCAGACCGACTGAGTGCTTCCTGGGTTCAGACCGACTGAGTGCTTCCTGGGTTCAGACCGACTGAGTGCTTCCTGGGTTCAGACCGACTGAGTGCTTCCTGGGTTCAGACCGACTGAGTGCTTCCTGGGTTCAGACCGACTGAGTGCTTCCTGGGTTCAGACCGACTGAGTGCTTCCTGGGTTCAGACTGAATCCGGAGTGTTTCCTGTATTACTCATCACATCTGCCACGGTCGTCGTTTTAATAAAGTTTTTTCCCTCCAAAGTACAATAGCGCCCCATAAATTATTATTTTTTTTTTTCCCCAAGTACAGAGTATACAGACTCTTGCCCCTTATGAATCCGAATGGTTTCCTGCCAGCCAACAGCTGTGGGACCCTCCACCAGCTAACAGTGCAGAAACCTCCCATCATAAACTAACAAGAGCTGTGGAACCCCCCACCAGCTAACAGAGCAGAAACCGCACATCGTTAAACCAACAAGATATAAGGGCCAGGCAGTTTATCAGCAATAATGACGGTTAGAACAGTGCTCTATAAACAACCCTCCACGCGGCTTAGCAGCAGCCAATTTACGCGAAAGAAGCACCAGCCGCTGTAATTGAGAGCCTCTTAGTCATGAATTCAAAGCGCACGCAATTAGCCGTCAATACCGCTGAGAAAGACAAATGCACACAGCAGCCGGGAGGAACGGTTCGGCACGCGTGCGCCGAGACGCCCCCGTTGGCGGCGAGAAACGACGAGACCGACGGAAAAATGAGCCGCGCGAGTCAACAACCGTTTAGAAAAACAGAGAGCTCGCTGCTGACTGGATATAACAATGTCCTGGCCAGAGAGCTCGCTGCTGATTGGATATAACAATGTCCTGGCCAGAGAGCTCGCTGCTGACTGGATATAACAATGTCCTGGCCAGAGAGCTCGCTGCTGACTGGATATAACAATGTCCTGGCCAGAGAGCTCGCTGCTGACTGGATATAACAATGTCCTGGCCAGAGAGCTCGCTGCTGACTGGATATAACAATGTCCTGGCCAGAGAGCTCGCTGCTGACTGGATATAACAATGTCCTGGCCAGAGAGCTCGCTGCTGACTGGATATAACAATGTCCTGGCCAGAGAGCTCGCTGCTGACTGGATATTACAATGTCCTGGCCAGAGAGCTCGCTGCTGACTGGATATAACAATGTCCTGGCCAGAGAGCTCGCTGCTGACTGGATATAACAATGTCCTGGCCAGAGAGCTCGCTGCTGACTGGATATAACAATGTCCTGGCCAGAGAGCTCGCTGCTGACTGGATATAACAATGTCCTGGCCAAAAACCCAAGTCAGTAGTGGCCCCATCTGGTGGGGAGTAGCTTTATTACGGTAAAGAAGCACAAGGTTTTCCCCATATGCCGGCGTGAAGCAATCATAAACCTAAAAAGCAAAGTGAACCAACCAGAAGTAAACTGGACATATCACAAGGGTGTGAATGTATGGGTGAGATGGAAGGGAAAGGGGGGTGGCCTTCCATTTCACCAATTATCAATCCCAGGTGGGGATACAACCCCAGGCCATTCTCAGCTCATTCTCTGAGTATGGAGAAAATCACGGGCTTAACTAGTAACCAGGGAATGATGCAATTCAGCGTGGCTTGAATATGCAGCCTGGAAAAGCTGCATGGTGTTGTCAGAGAGCGCAGACAGTTATATTACAGCAAAGTAAAATATTACAGCAAAAGCACTTGCTGTACTTCAGAATCCATGCTTTACGTGTCCTATGCATATTTGTTTACGTATTCGGGTTATTTACTTATTCATGTGGAGGCCTAAGTACTTAATAATGATGATATAGGCCACAGTCGCCCATACGGCGTACAGTACGATGGCGGACGTTAATAGCCCACGCGACAGCATGGTGTTCGAGAGGCCAGACTGGAAATGCAAGCTGTTCAATGTACTTATTTTAGCTGAGGCTGTGTACCCGCATGGAAATACATTATCGTCACCAACTCCGGTAGGTCCATAACCATTAAACCCCTTAACACAATTGTGTGCCCTCAGCCATGCTTGCAGCATAGGGCCGCTGGGCCATGCTTACAGCATAGGGCCGCTGGGCCATGCTTACAGCATAGGGCCGCTGGGCCATGCTTACAGCATAGGGTCACTGACCCGACTAAACATTATTCTCCGGTTTCTCCCCAACTCAAATTTTGGTCGGATCAAGTCAGGCGACAAGGTGAGCACAGTGCGGTACTTCATTAGCCTTTAGCTAACACTCCTTTTCCCTGTAGGGCTGAGGTGATTACTCTCATGCATCAGACTAACGGCGCAAAACAAGGGTGTGACCGCGTGCTGCTGATGGGGTGGAGAGATTCCACTTCCCCCTGCTCAACAAGCGAGTCATCGCCTAGTAACCAACGTGCTTCCTTTCCTCATTACCACTATTACTTCTGCAATTAATTCTATTTATTGCTGGAGCAAGCGTACAAAGATATTGGTAACGTAATATACGCAGCAAGCCGTTCGCCTCGGAGAAACTGAACTGGGATGACCGTGCACGCGGTTTGAATTATTTTTAGAAATACACACAACTTTTATGAAGACACAGATTATCTGGTTAATTTATGGTTTTTGATTCCCATTTCAATAATTAATTTCTGTGTATCCCCAGTTTGTTTGCTATAAGAAATTTTTTTTTCCATACTCTACTGACAACACACATTTTCTACACACCATAACGTAAAGACCAGGAATTATTACTGACAGGCAATTCTCCGCGGTTATTAAAAATAAGCATGCAATTCAATAACCTTCAATGAAAACACATCCCTCTCTGCCTCCCCCTCGTTAACGCTGCCCAAATGGATTTTATTTAGCCAAACCAAATTTCCACCAAAGGCTTGAATTGTACAGCTGCGGTTCCATAATTGTTCTATAATAGTCTTTTTCTCCTTAGGGATGACAAATGGAAAAAGAGACAGGTGAGAAAGAGACCCAGAGGGAGGAGACTGCGAGAGAGAGGGGGGTAGGAGAAAGGGAAAGAGAGAAAGGATTCACCTGTTCTGGAAGGTGTGGAGACCGGCAGGGACACACTGGACCCTCCACTGGCCGCTCTGGTCGGGGTAGAGGACAAACTTTATGGGCGTCTCCACCTTCAGCTCCTTCTCCAGGAAGAAAAGATGCTCCTTCCAGGGACACCCCCCTTGCTCCAGAACGATCACCTCCCCGCTGGGGTCAACCTGGCAACCACAGGGGACATTCACACACCCAACGCCCACTCATGTCAACCTGGCAACCACAGAGCACTCAACCTGATAACGACACCCACCGCCTCAATGGGGTAACTTAGCAACCTCAAACTCGCCTCCCCACTGGGGTAAACCTGGCAATCACAGAGAACATTCACACACTGACAGAGAGCTTTCAAATGCAACTACCACCCCGCTGGGAAACCACAGAGAGCTTTTTAACACACCCCATTTCACCCCTGGGGTCAACCTGGCAACCACACCCAAGACACTCAGACAACCTCATCTCACAACTAGGGTCAACCTGGCAACCAGAGAGAACACTCAGACAACCTCTTCTCACAACTAGGGTTGTCACGATATCCCATTTTCATACCGTCGATATGCCTTTAACAAATATCGCGATATGCGGTATTATCGGATATTGACATCCCTAGTCTAAATAGCCTGTATACAAATAATAATAACAAAATAATAAATACAGAGCAAATAATAATAACTAAATATTTAAAAAACAAAGCATACAGAATTTGTTGCGAGGCATCAGAGCTAAAATAGAAAATGGAGCGGGAAAGGACGCTCCACTCGGATTTGTCAGGCGGGCCATGGCACACACAGTAATGCAAAGATTTAGTGTTATACAGATTAACAAATATTAACTCACCCATTATTTAAAATCATGTACGTATGTTTGTGGAATGTGGAAAAAGTGAAGCGCTGTGAATACTTTCCGGATGCACTGTATATAACAATTATCAATAACAATGATAATAATTATTATTATTCTTAAAAATTCTATATTTTTACAAATATTGTGATTATAGACAGTCATCTCGGCGATATTTTCAAATATCGCAATATCTGATATTATTGATGGTTAATTCTTTTGTGTTTTTGTGTGGTTTGCAGTCACAGCTGTGACCAAACAAAACCCTGGGTTTTTTTGCGTACATTTAAGCATTTAGCCAATGAAACCCTCACATGCAATCCATTTACACAGCTGGGTATTTACTGAAGCACTTCAGGTTAAGTACGATGTTCAAGTGGACGACGGTCGTAGCCCACCTTGGAATGAAACCTAAAGACACAGTGCTACAAGTTTAGCTCCCTCAACATTATGCTGCTGACGCACTCAGGCTCTATGAACATCCGTCCCTGAACTTTGATTTTCATTGAAATTAAAGCATTAGCTTTTTGGGTGTTTTTGTACACAAACATAGTCTGGGCCAAACTGTGTTTGCCAAGATAAACATAAACACTTGCATTCAGGTGTGAGTCATAGTTAAAGGTTGTATCAGCGATTTTGGGTGGAAACATAAATGATCACATTCATCTGATTTTTCCTCACGATCCACTAGCTGCCCGCCCCATAAGCAGGCCGTCAAAAAAACGCGTCTCTGTAGGCAGCCTATGCTCCGAGATCGTACACAAAAACAAATGGTACTACCAACCACTCAAAACCAAAATAAACAGTATTCCAACCAATCACAATGATCTGCACAAACGCTAATACTCTAATACTCTGATAATCTCGCTGAAATCTTGACGGATTTACAAACGGTTTGGTTTCTTACAAACGTTATTAACGTGGTTATAATTCTGGATGCTTGAACACTATTTAAAAAAAATAATTATTATTATTCATAAGTATGTTTGTTTGGGATTTCGCTTCAGAAGTGACGCCACCCAAAATCGCTGATACAACCTTTAAGGACAAGGACTCGACTGAACCCAGGCAAGGAGAGGAGGGAGGGAGGGAGGGAGGAGCAGGTACCTGAGTGCGCATCTGTACCGCCCCCTCCACGACAGCGCGGGCCGGCAGCCAAGCATTCTGGTAGAACTCCATCCGGTCCAGAAACTCCGCCCCCACCATCTTCATGGCCTGCTTAAACCCCTCCTGGAAAACAGCGTTGTCACAGTTTTCAATTAAACACTCGCACGCATGCACACGCGCACACACACTCACGCACACACACGCACACACAGTTGTTTGGTCTCCATAAACAGCCTCAGATGAACGTGAGCTACAGAACACAATGAGGGTTTATAAACTATTAACAATGGAGACGTTTCCATGGAAGCCGTTCAGGTTTAGCTATAGCTCAAATCCTTCACATCCAGTAACGGTCCTGGCATATTTGGCACCCGAGGTGAGGGGCATGGCTCTAGGGGGGACTGGGGGGGAGCTAGAGGGGACTGCGTGACTGCAGACTGGGGGCGGGGTGGTGCCGTCTACCATGGACACAACACGTGAATTTTCTTTCTTTTTTTCCCTTGCCTTTCATTTGCCGGCCATCCAGAGGGACGACGCCTAAGCAACCAGCTCTCACAGCGTCATCGCACTGGGCCTGAGGGAGTTAGTTTTGATATTTAGTTGACAGTGGTGACACGGCATTACAAAAAGCACCACATGGTTCACTGGATATATTATTGCACTATATCTGGGTTGGGTTCATTTTTCAGTCAATTCAGGAAATGAAACTCACTTTGCTCACTGAAAAATCCCCATAGCACATTTAAGGCATGTTTTAGGAAAAGTGATTGAACAAATTTCAATTTACTTCCTGAACTGACTGAATTAAAATGGAATCGACTCCCTAAGCCTGGCCAATGCCATGTCACAAGGTCGCCTTGCCTGGCCAATGCCATGTCACAAGGTCGCCTTGCCTGGCCAATGCCATGTCACAAGGTCGCCTTGCCTGGCCAATGCCATGTCACAAGGTCGCCTTGCCTTTTAGTGTTTGATTAAGCTCATTGGTAATATTTAACACTGAAAACTATAACGCTTGTTATATAGAACTTTGTGGCACCTATATTCCCGTCACACAAACTGCGCACGCACACCGCTCAAACTGCGCACGCACACCGCTCAAACTGCACACGCACACCGCTCAAACTGCACACGCACACCGCTCAAACTGCACACACACACGCCGCTCAAACTGCGCACGCACACCGCTCAAACTGCGCACGCACACCGCTCAAACTGCGCACGCACACCGCTCAAACTGCACACACACACCGCTCAAACTGCGCACGCACACCGCTCAAACTGCACACGCACACGCACGCCGCTCAAACTGCGCACGCACACCACTCAAACTTCACACGCACACCGCTCAAACTGCACACGCACACCGCTCAAACTTCACACGCACACCGCTCAAACTGCACACGCACGCCGCTCAAACTGCACACGCACACGCACGCCGCTCAAACTGCGCACGCACGCCGCTCAAACTTCACACGCACACCGCTCAAACTGCACACGCACACCACTCAAACTGCACACGCACACCGCTCAAACTGCACACGCACACCGCTCAAACTGCACACGCATGCCGCTCAAACTGCACACGCACGCCGCTCAAACTGCACACGCACGCCGCTCAAACTGCACACGCACGGCGCTCAAACTGCACACGCACGCCGCTCAAACTGTACACCGCTCAAACTGCACACGCACACCGCACACGCACACCGCTCAAACTGCGCACGCACGCCGCTCAAACTGCACACGCACACCGCTCAAACTGCACACGCACACCGCACACGCACACCGCTCAAACTGCACACGCACGCCGCACAAACTGTTGCCCCCTTCTTGGCAAAGTCATCCGATTAAAATTCGGCGAGCTCAAAGCGTCTCCGCGTGAGCTCGTTCCCGGCTCTCCCCCCGGACTCTCGTCGCCTCATTAGGGCTGTAAATTGGATGAAGATGTTGCCTCGCCGCTTTTAAGGGAATTTCAAAGCGGTTCCGACGGCTCTGCGGGAGACAAGGCAGTTGGAGGGAACCAGAGCACGTGCCCGCGCACAGGTTTCTCTTCTTCTCCCTGCCGTTCCTCAGCCCCCCAGGGAAAGATATCACTCAGCAAGCATCAATATCTCCGCGAGACCGGCGGCCTAAAACTCCTCTCCGACCGGCTCCGACGCGCAGCGTTGTGCGTATAATATCCCGCTCTAACTAACTGCCATGCGCCCCGTGTCTGCCCGGTCACGCGGGCGGAGAAGGACATGTTGGAGACGAAGCTCTCCAGGAACGAAAAAGCCATTACTTTTTCAATTATGGCAAACTGCCCGGGTGAGAAATCACCGCGCCAGGAAAAATCGCGGGGTCAGCTACGACCATTAAACTGTCCCGAGTCAGCCAAGCATCTTCAGAATATTTAAATGTAACTCCCTCATGGGCTTCTAAATAATTCCTGCTTGCTAGCATGGAAAAATGAAGGCTTAAAAAAGTACACAATTTCTTTTTGGATTAATGATCAAAATTATGCTACAGTGCAATCAATAGTTCCATGACCTGCTCACGCACACGCACACGCACACAGTAAATGCCACATGGTCATTCTCTAAAAGGGTCACACCTGGCGATTATAAATCACCGTTTATGCCTAATTGTATTTTATTTGTTTATCGAAGGCACGTGACCCGAAATTATTTCAACCTGCATTACCGTCTGAATCCCAGCGAGGTCACTGTAGCATTGGATTGTGGCAATCGCATGACTAATTATACAATTAATGATCACTTGTGAAAGCTCATTAAAAAAAGTTGATGTAAAAGACTGTACTGGGAGAGAGGAAGGAGCGTGACATGGACCGAATGTCAAAGTCTTTGAGAGACCAGGTGCAACAGTACGGTCCTGGTACACTGCACACACGCAGGCACAAAAACAACAATATACTGCCATTTACAGACAAAGAACATCTATCCAGGTCCCAACAAGGGGAACCATCGGTCAGTGAGAAAAAGTAAATCGAGCAGCGGACAGATTTCACCCCACATTTGATGGATGCGCTTTTGAATGCAAACATTTCACTGGGAAAAAGTTGACAATCCAAGCATTCATTTTTAAATAGACGTAATGAATGGCGCTGACATTCCGCAACAACGACTTGTAGACGTACAGTACGTGCCATAGGGTGCCAAGTCTGCCAACTCCCATAAAGAAAGATGGTCACAGAAGGCACATGCAGATTTTATTTGTTCTGCAAGGACAACCAATTACATACATTTTAAAAGTTTAAAAGTTATAACTGCCAACACTGTACCTTTGCATCAAACAATGCCTACTCAACTTTGAGGTTGATTTCAGTGAAGTAATCTCTTTCGTCTCGGATGCTAATTGCACGTTGAAGGTACGAAACTCTCAAAGGCTTGACGCCGAATGCGGTTCAGTTAAAATGCAAAGCCCGCGCGGTGACGCTCTACAGTGGCATTCAGGATAGCGATTTTCAAAAAGACGACAATTTGTGGCAGCAGTCGAAAAGATTCGCAAACATCGTCCATGCAGAAATTTTGGACATGGTTATGCTGCTCATCTAAGTAGAGCGATACAGCGAGCTTCAGGCTTTACCGTACAGCTAGACTAGTTTCCAGGATTTGACAAGTAGACGACTGTACTTCCGAACTAGATTGACAAATTATTGGCCTGCGAAAAAGGCATTGCACTGACATTCAGGGATTTCTGTGACCGAAGCAAAAACATCCCTTCCAAATATTGTGCAGACGGCAAAACGATCCAAACAACCTACGCAGAAAGATGTGTCTCTAACTATGGACAATTTATACTAAGCACCAACAAAGAATGACAGAGGAGACAAAGTGACCGTGATTAAATTTAGTCACAAACTTTAAAACTTCATTTCATTTCACATCATCTGTTTTAGCCTTTGAGTTTTTTTATAAGCCTACACTGCTGCAAACTGTTTTATTGTTATGATGAGTTTTATTTAACCATTTTTGGACAGGGAATGCAATTGCATTTTCATGCCTACTTCACAATGCTTATGAAAAAAGAAATAGAACACCCAACACTATAAAAATGTCTGTGGTTCGATGCACTCATAGCAGCACTTGACAGTGGGAACATTGCTGTCAATCATAATTTTGTCCTTAATTAGCGGCATTTGAGGTAGATAAGTGAGGAGGGGCAATGTGATACTGACAAGAAGGCTGCATTGACATCTTGTGGAGGGATGACTGAATTGCAGGCAAGAAAACTAAAGATAAACTGGTGCCTTTTTGTTGATTGTTTGTCATTTTATTTTGTTCTTTTTTTTTTGCTTACCTATTAGCTTTTTAGGAAAAGTACAGTACTGGAAAATGGGGGAGAGAAAAAAAAAAAAACCTTGGGGAAAGATTTCAGCCAAGCAAGCGGCCTTCTCAAAGACAGATTTATAGACACTTGGATAATTGCACAAAAACAATCCCAGGGATTCAGCGTCAATGAAAACAATGGGGTCACGGGGGCTTTTATAGGAATGACAGCGTGTGCTCATTACAGCATCCGTTCCATTAACTGTGTTTTTGCTGTTCACAGTGGACAAATTCTACCTTATTCCCCATCCGAGCTGTGGTCCGCGTTGCAGTGAACTTGTTTATGAGATTATCTGCGTCTCTGAGGCTAATGTTTCAGGTTAAACGTGTACAGAGCCGATTCGCAAACGTTTGGACGGCAAGAATTCCTTCTGAGCCGGGCGACCTAGAACACGGCGATAAAATATTCATTTATTCATGTGTTCGTTCACTTCATAATTGCACCCACGGGTCCGACTTGATGGGTGCCTGCCCTCCCCCTTCCTGCCCAGGTCCAGACGAATCACAAGGGTCCCTGACCTACTTGCTCAATTGCCGGGCGAAGCTTAAAGGCCTCAGTAAGTACGTCTTTGCTTTTAGATGATTGCCCACTGGCCGTCGGTCTGTTCTGCCTGTCCGCCGTCGTTTCATGCTCCCTGATTCGAAGTGACCCTAGTCTCCCTGAGGAGAGGCCAGAGTTAGTGCGAGTTACCGCGTTTCTAGAAACTTCCAAATCGCCTGCCGTGCCCCACCCCACCCCCCGTCTCTGTCCTCGAGTCCCCTCTCTCGGTTTCTGTTTGTTTTATCTCTGCGCCTTCGTTCGCACAAACATTGAGTGCACACAGGTGCATGGGATTTCACACACACGCACGCACGCACGCACACACACAAACACACACACACACACACACACACAAACAAACACACGCACGCACACACACAAAACACACACACACACACACACACACAGCTCATGTTTTAATTATTAAACAAATGTCTTTAATGACTGACAACCTTTCCGGAAGGTACTATTTTTATCGGTCGCTCCATCGCAAACGCTTTTATCTGATCAGTCGCTGCTAAAAAGGAAACATGCGGAATGGCTTACGCCCCAGACGCACATCACCGTGTACTGAATCCTGCTTTTTATCCTTTCTTTTTTTTGGGGGGGGGAAGGCACGAGTGACGTTTCAGTCGGCCATCTCATTTATCACCAAAGTATCAAAATAAATTAATAAATAAATAAAAACAGTTTAACCCATTTTTCAAGGTTCAGGAGCAGAACACGCATCCAGCCACAAGGTCACTAATGAGTTGCTTTTATGCATTAAAATTCACATCAATTTTATTCTCCCTCATCAATATTTAATGTAGTAGAGCCTAAGAACTCTGCATAATAACAGGCTATTGATAAACGGTGTTTATGTCCCTGCCAGAAAGCAGGAATGAGCGTGGGCACCTCTGCTTGGAAGCACTATTCCCACTCAAAGAGCCGGAGCATCAAACACTGCTTAAGTGTGAAACAATCAATCTTCAGAGAAGTAGAAAATTTAACCAAAATGCATTCAATTTAATCAAAATTAACATCCTGATTACGGTCTCCGTCTGTCACAGAGTAGGCCTACTGCACAGCCAACACTATAAATACTAAAAAGGTTAGCGATCAGGCTCTCAGAACCAGTAGTGTAGTCCAAGTGACACGCAGGCAGACGCCGTATGCCCACGAGGATTTTCTGTATGCCCACTACATAATGAAATGATCAGTGCGTAACTAATTTTTTTTTGAGTGGTCCCTGAAACGTATGCTCACAGCTGTGTGATTATGACACAATATTAGAACGTCTGTTTATGAATGACGCAACAATTGGGTTTGGGTTGCGGGTTAATCCTCGTTCTTTCTTGGACTAAACACTCTTATGTTCAACAAAAACATTGCACCGAATAAACATAGTTTTTATGTCTCCGATCTGAGAATTTATTTGTTCATGCAGATGTTCACACTTTCCCAGAGGAAACGTTAGCAACAATTTAGACTGAGAAATATACGGCTGTATTTCACAAAGCAGAATTAACTTACTGAGTTAGCAGGATAACTGCACTGAGTGCAACTCCGGACCATGTTCCAGATTTGGGAGGGTTCTGGGTTTTACTCAAGAGTATCACATCACGGGCAAACTCACTCATGATCAAAATAATGGACTAAACACTCTGCAAAAGTTAAAAAATAATCCAACAGTCGTCTAATAGTTTTGTGTCGCTGTCATCTTGTTTTTCCGCATTCAACCAAAGATAATTATCGTTAACAAGATGCATCACTTGTTGCTCACAAAATTACCTTTTTCAATTCCAAAGTGTAAGGTTTCCGGGAGGATTACTCAAAATAATAATAATATAATATATAATAAAAGTTTTCATGTCACGGTATTATCTTTGGTTGGACCAAAGTAAAATGCACATAAATGCAGAAAGCAGTGATTGCTAAATTCTCTTTTACATATATTTAATTGAAAACAGTACAAAGAAAAGATATTTAATGTTATACCTTATGAACTTGGTTGATTTTTGTATATATACACTAATTCCGAATTTGCTGCCTGCAACACGTTCCAAAAAAGTTGGGACAGGAGCAAAAAAATAATAATAAAAATAAAAAATAAAAAAAGACTGAGAAGTTCAAAAAACACCTGTTTGGAACATTCCACAGGTAAACAGGTGATGCTATCATGACTGGATATAAAAGGATATCAACTTGATATCTTATTTTCAGGTACTCTTACAAGCGATACTATAACCTCTCTGCATTTGAATGGATCTCTATGGGAATTGGGGGGTGGGACTAGATTAAGCTGTAAATTACATGGGAATAGTATGGAACCCATGGTTGGCTAAATGGCTGTAAGTCATCAAGGGTCTGCGGTATCAAACAAGCCTCAAATCATCACTCTGCTGCCAGATATGCAGTAGATATGGATGGATCACTTTAAGGGTTGTTTCTCCTGACTAATTTTCCTATTGAACTAACATTATCTATATCATATCAAGTAACAGTACAAAGGTATAGTGTTCAGTGTATATCTTCCTCCATTTGAATAGGCTATTTGTGTATTGGGGGAGAGGGGGGCATGGTATTGACAGTACACCCACAAATGTTCA
This sequence comes from Synaphobranchus kaupii, assembly GCA_029718625.1. Classification (NCBI taxonomy): domain Eukaryota; kingdom Metazoa; phylum Chordata; class Actinopteri; order Anguilliformes; family Synaphobranchidae; genus Synaphobranchus; species Synaphobranchus kaupii. The sequence continues at coordinate 16,392,184 of CM056380.1, read as the reverse complement.
CAAGTCACTGATAGTATGCCCACGACACCACTGGTTAGAACCGTCATTCAAAGTCATCCCACTAGTCAATCATCCTTTACCAATTACATCTTGGACGTCCCCAAGAAACCTTCCAACTGACATGCCAGTTAAATGGGAACTTCAGCCCAAAATCACCATTTGATGGTAAACCGATCCATCCAAAAAGAATCCCACAGTTACAACCAAGCTTCGATGTTCATCTCCCATTCCTTGAAAAGCCTGCCCGTGTGACGCTTATCGCATCACCGGGGCAGCTCCGCCCACTTTCAACATTGCAGCAGTTCATTATTGAGCCAAAGAGCTGTGTTTCAAATGCAGATTTCTACGGGTAGGACATCTAGGCAACCACACATTAGAAAATATATTTTTTTTTTTTTACTTTCTAACAGTAAAGAGACCATTAAAATACAATAACATCAATGAGGGTGGAGGTTCCCTTCAGTCCTCCATCCCAACACGTTTGTTCTCTGCTGAAATCCACTCCTTTCCCACAGCGCAATTCTGCCGCCACGGACAGGAGTGACGCCCTGCTGACCTCTGTGTCTTGGCTCTTGCTGTTCCAGCGGGGGTTAAGATGGCCGACACGGGCGCTCAGGGTGGAGGAGACGGCATAACGCGCCTCTCCGTCGTACTGCGAGATCCCGTTGTCTACCGCGTCCACCTCTTCCACAAAGTTCTCGTACAGCTGTGTGCAGACAGGAAAGAGGGTTCAAAGGTCAACAGGCCCCAATCAAGTGCCACCTGAGCCTCCAGGTACCTGAGATCACCAGGGTAACCCTCTGTCTTGGAGGACCCCAGTACCCAGGATCTCCATGGTAATTCCCTGTCTGTGACTCTCTGGCGGGACGCAGATTCCCTGTCTGTGACTATCTGGCGGGACTCAGATTCCCTGTCGGTGACTCTCTGGCGGGACTCAGATTCCCTTTCGTTGACTCTCTGGCGGGACTTAAATTCCCTGTCTGTGACTCTCTGGCGGGACTCAAAATTCCCTGTCTGACTCTCTGGCAGGACTCAAATTCCCTGTCTGTGACTCTCTGGCGGGACTCAGATTCCCTGTCTGTGACTCTCTGGCGGGACTCAGATTCCCTGTCTGTGACTCTCTGGCGGGACTCAGATTCCCTGTCGGTGACTCTCTGGCGGGACTCAGATTCCCTGCCCGTTGGCCCTCACCTTGTCGTAGAGCGCCTCCAGCCGCCGGTCGTCGGGCTTTAGCTGAGTGATCTCCTCCAGCACACGGCGGCCGAAGTGCAGGTAGACGAGCCCGGCCGAGCTGAGCCGTGTCCCCCAGGGCTTCTCTGGGCACAGGCTGCTGAAGGTCTCCACAAATGATCTGTAGGAACACACACACACAGGGGGCTTACACTTGCGCACACACACACACACACACACACACACACACACACACACACACACAGGGGGCTTACACACACTCCCAACACACACACACACACACACACACACAGGGGGCTTACACACACTCCCAACACACACACACACACACACACACACAGGGGGCTTACACACACTCCCAACACACACACACACACACACACAGGGGGCTTACACACACTCCCAACACACACACACACACACACACACACACAGGGGGCGTACACACAGGGGGCGTACACACACACTCCAAACACACACACATGCGCGCACACACACACGCACGCACGCACACAAAGGCACACACGCACACACACATGCACGCACACAAAGGCACACGCACGCACGCACACACACGCACACACACACGCACGCACACGCACGCACACAAACGCACACGCGCACGCACACACACTCTCATGGCTGGGAGGCACTTGCCCTTACACGTTATGATGGTGCTTACATCACTGCTGGAATTTGCCTGCTTACATGAAAAAAAAAAAAAACAACCAATCAAATGAAATACAGCATACTGCAGAGTAGGCTGCACCTTTGCACTCGTTTTCTCCTTTTGTTTGAAAAGTTGTTAAATGCATCTCTGGGTGTGAAGCGCATCCTTATTTTAGAATTAGGCCTACTTATCACCTGGGTACACATTCCAAGACAACTCCAGCAACGTAAAGGTGGGTGAGCATGTTATAGTCAACCTCTACAATAAAAAGAACTAAACTCTTCACTGCAGTAATTCTGTTAAAGAATTTAATTATATTACAACACTCAATCTCACGCTGGTTTTTCCCCCATATATTATGGACAGCTACCTTCAAACTGAGACTTAGCTAAATGTTACTGACTTCATTCCTCAAAGGGTCTGTCTGGCTTTGTGGAGAATATTGCAAATAGTGTGTGTGCAGGAGGTCTTGCTATTTAAATCGGCAATCCCTTACTGAGCCTTGACAATGTTGGCACTACAAATTTCACAATCTTCAGAGAAATGTCACTGTGACATTTAGTCGTTTAAAAAAAAACTGTTCTACTCTGCTGGAAAAACAACAGACAACCATAAGTTCCAAGTTTGCTGGTCCAAGCTACACAGTGCTGGTTCTATGCTGGTCTATTGCAGGTCCAAGCTAGGCATTGCTAGGTCTACGCTGTTCACACTGGTAGACCAGCTCAGTCAAGCTGGTAATGAGGCTGGAAGACCAGCTTTGTCAAGCTGGTGATGTGATGGTCATGCTGGTAGATCACCTTGGTCATGCTAAACCATCTGGAGTCAGAATGCCCATAACCATTTTCACCAATCTATGCTGGTTATATCGGAAGGTTATAGCTCCCCCTTGGGGACATTATAAACAGACATGGTGTTAACTACCACTGCTCTGCAGATGACACGCAACTTTATATATCAGTTAAGCCAGGTGAAGTTGACCAGCTGTCTAAACTAGAGGCCTGTCTTCAAGATGTAAAGGCTTAGATGACCCAAAATATACTCCTATTGAACTCAGATAAGACTGAGATATCGGTACTAGGTCCAAAATTCTTACAGATTCTTAGTTTTCTTTAAATTTAGACGGCTTCTCTGTCTCCGCCAACACAGTTGTTAAAAACCTTGGCGTAACTATTGATTCAGACCTCTCTTTGCAGGCCCACATTAATAACATTACAAGAGAGGCCTTCTTCCATTTGCGGAATATATCCAAATTAAGGAAGGAGTTGTCCTTGGAGGACGCTGAAAAAACAGTTCATGCTTTTGTAACCTCTACGACTACTGTAATGTTTTATTGTCTGGTTGCACTGGCTCAGCCTTGAATCGGCTCCAACTTGTTCAGAATGCAGCTGCCCGGGTACTTACTAGAACTAAGAAAAGTGAGCAGGTCAGCCCGGTGCTCAAAACTCTTCATTGGTTGCCTGTGAAATTCAGAACTGACTAAGATTTTACTTTTAACGTTTAAAGCTTTAAATGGTTTGGCTCCAGAAAATCTTCGTGACTTACTCATTCCTTACTGTCCTCCAAGATTACTTCGTTCACAAGGTGCTGGCTATTTGAAAATTCCTAGTATATGTAAAATTACAATGGGTGGCAGAGCCTTCTCTTACAGAGCTCCTGTCTCTTACACAATCTCCCTATGCATGTCCGGGCATCAGACACACTTTCTGTCTTTAAGTGTAGGTTCAAAACATACCTCTTTAGTCATTCCCATAGTTAAAGATGTCTGGGGGGGGGTAAATCAGGACCATAGATCTGTTATGTGAGCTGAGCTGACTGTGCTGTTGCCCTGCTACTGCATGTGAACGCTCAGGTTTGCTGTTCTGCACTGTGTTGGGGTACTGGCAGTCCAGTACCACTCTCTTCACATCTTTTAGATATGCTGCTATAGTATAATGCCCTGGGGCTTTCCATATTACACTCCGGCTGCCCCATTTGTAATTGTTACTGTTCGAATTTTATAAGTGCCAAACCCTCGCCTGTTTCTTTTCCCTGGGGCTTCTGCCCTTCCCTCACCCTGAGCTGCAGCCTTCTCCAGCCCTGCCCCTCACCCTGAGTCTGCAGACTGCTCCAGCCCCTCACCCTGAGTCTGCAGACTGCTCCAGCCCTGCCCCTCACCCTGAGTCTGCAGACTGCTCCAGCCCTGCCCCTCACCCTGAGTCTGCAGACTGCTCCAGCCCCTCACCCTGAGTCTGCAGACTGCTCTAGCCCTGCCCCTCACCCTGAGTCTGCAGACTGCTCCAGCCCTGCCGCTCACCCTGAGTCTGCAGACTGCTCTAGCCCTGCCCCTCTTCTGGTTTACGCCTTGACACAACCGGAGTCCCAGATGTACCAACCCACCACTCTTTTCATTGGACTTTTTTTCTACCAGCTAGTGTATTATCTCGAACTGTAAAATTTTCAACCCACTTGATTATTTACTGTGTTAGATCCCTCATTACATTCTGTTACCATCCATTCTACCTTTAGTTTAAACCGGGCCGGCCAACAAAGAATGGGCTCCCCATCTCTAGCCAGGTTCCTCCCGAGATTTCCCAAACGCACACACGCACGCACACACACTCTCATGGCTGGGAGGCACTTCCCCTTACACGTTATGATGGTGCTTACATCACTGCTGGAATTTGCCTGCTTAGATGAAAAAAAAAAAAAAACAACCAATCAAATGAAATACAGCATACTGCAGAGTAGGCTGCACCTTTGCACTCGTTTTCTCCTTTTGTTTGAAAAGTTGTTAAAGGCATCTCTGGGTGTGAAGCACATCCTTATTTTAGAGTTAGGCCTACTTATCACCTGGGTACAAGACAACTCCAGCAACGTAAAGGTGGGTGAGCACATCATAGTCAACCTCTAAAATAAAAAGAACTACACTTTTCACTGCAGTACTTCTGCTAAAAAATTTAATTATATTACAACACTCAATCTCTCGCTGGTTTTTCCCCCATATATTACGGACATCTACCTTCAAACTCAGACTTAGCTAAACATTATTGACTTCATTCCTCAAAGGGTCTGTCTGGCTTTGTGGAGAATATTGCAAACAGTGTGTGTGCAGGAGGTCTTGCTATTTAAATCGTCAATCCCTTACTGAGCCTTGACAATGTTGGCACTACAAATTTCACAATCTTCAGAGAAATGTAACTTTGTGACATTTAGTCTTAAAAAAAAAAACTGTTCTACTCTGCTGGAAAAACAACAGACAAGCATAAGTTACAAGTTTGCTGGTCCAAGCTACACAGTGCTGGTTCTATGTTGGTCTATTGCTGGTCCAAGCTAGGCAGTGTTAGGTCTACGCACTGGTCATACAGGTAGACCAGCTCAGTCAAGCTGGTAATGAAAATAGCTGTGCTGGTAGACCAGCTTTGTCAAGCTGGTAGATCACCTTGGTCATACTAAACCATCTGGTGACAGAATGCCGATAACCATCTTCGCTAATCTATGCTGGTTATATCGGAAGGTTATAGCTCCCCCTTGGGGACGTTATAAGCAGAATGGTGTTAACTACCACTGCTATGCAGATGACACGCAACTTTATATATCAGTTAAGCCAGGTGAAGTTGACCAGCTGTCATTTCTTTAGATTTTTTTTTTTCCACCGTTTGAGTGTTTTTCTTCCCACTGGGGAGTTTTTACCTTGTTTGCTGTTCAGGTCTGGTTTCTGCCCAATTCTCCTACTGTTTCTCTGTACAGCGTCTCTGCGACAGTTCTCTGTAAAAAGCGCTATACAAAATAACATTGAATTGAATTGAATGAACCTATGCTTTTCATAGGCATTCGGACTATAGGAGTCACTGCAGATTGTATCAATATCTTATTCATTAGCCTATTCATCCACAAATTACTTAATTTCACATACATTAAAATATATTAATCTGTACAGTACTTGAACTATTTTTGGTCTCAGGCTGTTGATAATTTTAAGGCTCATTCTGGTAGTTTAGTTCTTGTTTACATAAATGTTCAGTATGGTTCAGTATGACAAGTTGTCAAGCGAGTCTGCACTTCCTGCCACTTCCTGTCTCTTGGGGTGATGCTTTCCCCCCCGAGGGAATTACTGCACTTTCATCGCTTATTTTTTGCACTTGTGTTTGCATTATCGCTCTGAGTACGAGCATCTGTCAAATGCCAGAAAAGCGCAAATTGTTCACGAAGCAATGAGAGCGCTTGCTGTTTTAAATAAACCAATGAGAGCCCTTGCCGTTTTAAATAAACCAATGAGAGCCCTTGCCATTTTAAATAAACCAATGAGAGCCCTTGCCATTTTAAATAAACCAATGAGAACCCTTGCCATTTTAAATAAACCAATGAGAGCACTTCCCTACATAATAACTGGGCTTTTTGCATATCAATATACAGGTGCACTGATCGGGGTTCAGAAAACACTGGATCCGAATTAAAAAATTGTAGTGGCAATTAAAATGTGCTTACTGACAGGTTTAATAAATGCATAACACTCATGAAAACAAGACTCAACAAACACGGGTTTTACCAATTCATGTTTTAATAAAACACCATGCGAGACTTGTTTTATTCAATAAAGTCCAACATGCTTTTGCCTTATGTTGTGGAGCGTAGGCACACGTACGGAGAGAAGCTCCCTTTTGCCTTATGTTGTGGAGCGTAGGAACACGCACGGAGAGGAGCTCCCTTTTGCCTTACGTTGTGGAGCGTAGGCACACGTACGGAGAGAAGCTCCCTTTTGCCTTATGTTGTGGAGCGTAGGAACACGCACGGAGGGGAGCTCCCTTTTGCCTTACGTTGTGGAGCATAGGCACACGTACGGAGAGAAGCTCCCTTTTGCCTTACGTTGTGGAGCGTAGGCACACGTTCAGAGAGAAGCTCCCTTTTGCCTTACGTTGTGGAGCGTAGGCACACGTACGGAGAGAAGCTCCCTTTTGCCTTACGTTGTGGAGCATAGGCACACGTACGGAGAGAAGCTCCCTTTTGCCTTACGTTGTGGAGCGTAGGCACACGTTCGGAGAGAAGCTCCCTTTTGCCTTACGTTGTGGAGCGTAGGCACACGTACGGAGAGAAGCTCCCTTTTGCCTTACGTTGTGGAGCGTAGGCACACGTACAAAGAGGAGCTCCCTTTTGCCTTATGTTGTGGAGCGTAGGCACACGTACGGAGAGAAGCTCCCTTTTGCCTTACGTTGTGGAGCGTAGGCACACGTACGGAGAGAAGCTCCCTTTTGCCTTACGTTGTGGTGCGTAGGCACACGTACGGAGAAGCTCTCTTTTGCCTTACGTTGTGGAGCGTAGGCACACGTTCGGAGGGGAGCTCCCTTTTGCCTTATGTTGTGGAGCGTAGGCACACGTACGGAGAGAAGCTCCCTTTTGCCTTACGTTGTGGAGCGTAGGCACACGTACGGAGAGAAGCTCTCTTTTGCCTTATGTTGTGGAGCGTAGGCACACGTACGGAGAGGAGCTCCCTTTTGCCTTATGTTTTGGAGCGTAGGCACACGTACGGAGAGAAGCTCCCTTTTGCCTTATGTTTTGGAGCGTAGGCACACGTACGGAGAGAAGCTCCCTTTTGCCTATGCTGCTGACGCATTTACATCGACAGCTGGTGCAACAGTGAAACCAAGCTACACGGCAAAACGTTCAGCGTTAAATCAACTCTTACAGAGTACATACGGTCCCAATCATATCTACACTGTTAGAGTTGAATTAACACTGGGAATCTTACTGTGTACCATTCAGGAAGAGACAACACTTCACCCTCCCTCCACGGCGCCTGCGTTTCTCACACAACAACAATTTTTATGTTTCCTGCTGAGGGGGATGAGTCAATAGCCGCACAGCAGCTATGCTGTATGGTCATTCGCCAAGGATATTTACCGCTAATTATGCTAAGCAGCATTAATTATTCAACAACAACCCAGGTGTCCATACACTGCTTCAGAAGCTGACGGAATGCTAATTGGCATTCCGTGATGCAGAATGTTCAGTCAGTGTTCCAAGCCGTGCAGAAGTGGACTAGTACCCAGGTACGTCGTGCTAACAACTGATGCACACGGTTTAGAGCCCACGCTGACATGACAGTGAATCAAATGAACGTTTTCACCCACTTGCCGGAGTGGCCTGTGGATTCTAAAAATCACCAGCCATTTTCAACATATCACCAGCCACTTTGCCTTTTAGAAGATAACACAACCTGGTTGTGGCTGCTAGAGTAGAAAATCTACCAGCCACAATCAAAACTTTACTAGCATTTGGCTGGTGGTGGGTGTTAATTTTGTCTCCACAGAAAAACCTTGGAAATGTCTGCATCCTGGAAGGTCAAGCAGTAAGCCAATGCCACTTAAATCACTGAAAAAAAAAGGCTGTGGTTCCAACGAACAGGCTTGATCGCTCGCCACCGTGTCTTGCCATGTCAGTGTCGTGTTACTTGTGCTAATGAATCGGACAGCTCACTGCTTTGTACGTTCAATTTACAACAAAAGGCTCTGGCTCAAGTGTGTCCCCTTGCAGGCAAAAATACTGAATGTAGCACTATGGCCCCATGTCAGCCCTGACTATTGCACCAAAAACAAATGCTTGAGAACAGGGTGTGAAATCAACACCAGCCAAATGCTGGTAAAATTTTGATTGTGGCTGGTAAGATTTTTACTCTAGCAGCCACTTGGGCGGGAACCAACCAGGTTGTGTTATATTGTAAAAGGTAATGTGGCTGGTAAAATGTTGAAAGTGGCTGGTGATTTTTAGAATCCACAAGTGAGTGAAAAAGTTAATCTCACGCCCTGCTTGATAATCATACCCTTAGAATGCAGCCGACAAGTCACAGAAAACAGAAATCCCATTTGAGTGGGGGAGCTCTGCTCTTCCAGGAAATGCCCGTCATTCCGTATGGGAGGTGACCTGTAGGCTATGCGGTGACATCCGTGTGTCTTTTTGAGGTTTTCTGAAGCAGCAATACGTGGATCCCGGAGATGTAAAGAGACCGGTGAAGAGATTCCTTCTGGTGGATTCGCCTCAACTACGGAGGATAATGCCAACCAGCGCATCGTGCCAAAGAGTCTGGAGACCCCAGGCACTGGCACTCCTGCCCTCGGCATCCCAGCGGCCATTTTACAATCCGTCTCCAGGCAACTGCGGCATTCCTCTCCCCTCCGTAATTAGCAGATGCCGAGCTTTACCAATGATTCCCCTGTGCTATACGAGGTCAGACGTCAATAAATCAGACGCTCCCTTGACTTAACCCTTTGAAGACGAGGTTTTTACAAAATTCTAAGTCTATGTTCCCCATTGCTGTCCCAGTCGCGATTGTTACATCAGCATTAGAATGTCCAGTTAAGATATTTGTGCTCTTACACTCTGTACCATATATGGTGTGTTACTAATGCATACATAACAGAGAATTTAGAGTGATGACTGCTTCGGGTTTTGTTCAGTTGGGATTATAACATCTCGCCACACACCGGTGACCCCCGCTGGTTTGATCGGGCACCTGCAAGTGCACCGGTTAAGCCGCACGCCAAGAAGCCACGGATGTAAGCATGCTTTAGAGGGTAGCACATGATCGTTTGCGCTCTCCCCAACCCACAATGGAGGTTATGATGAGCGCTTCAGCCTGGGCATGATTGGGCATTTCAAATTGGAGGGAAAAAGGGGGGGGGGAGTATTGTAATTGCATAAAGACGTGCAACAAAATGAAGTTTCGGTATTTCATTTAATTAAACCGTCTCTTCTCAGGTCACAGCAAGGACCCCAAATCAAAGTAGCGGTTAAATTATAGACATCCTCATTTAAAATAAACATCTGGACTAGTCTTACTAGCCAGTGCTTTTCCATATTAATTGGCATGTGAAGCAACAACAAAAATAGGCCCCTTTGACAACCAGTGCTGTTGGCTTTGAATGTCAAATACCAGCTTGAGGCTTTTTAATTCAACAGTTGAGTCCAGACCACAAAGACAGAAGCCATTTTGTGTTTTTAATATGAAGTATAGAGCGCAGGCAGCACACACTGTCAGCCAGGAGGCTAAGTTGGAGTGGGCTTTTTTCCCCACATCAAAAATGAATCCATGAAACAATCAAATTCACGGATTGTAGTTTCAGAGGAACAAAAACATTCATTTTCCAAACTTGCCGAGGTTACATGGAAGCTCTCTCAAACCTAATTGCATTTTATGAAAGTCCAGAGGGAGAGCGGTACAGGACAAATCAAATTTACTTGAAGAGGTCATTTTCACTTCAAAATTTAGATGGCTAATTTATTCAGGTCAAACATGGCCTGGGTTGAATTTCTAGTTTAAAAGCGGGCACGTATAGGGTTCAGGGAGGTGTGATTTGAGCCAATAGACATAAGAAATTATAATCATAAAAGCCCTCAAATGCCCGTGACCCTGGACAATAAGAAATATCTCAGGAGGGCGTGATTTTGATTGGTGAGGCTGAATTGAATACCTACAGTAGGCTACATGTATGACAACTAGACAGGATATCAATTATTTACTGTCCTTTATTACTACTTAGAAAAAAAAGGCTATCTAATCTACAGCTGTAATGTACAGCACTGACTACAGGAAATTCTGAAATGTGAGATTTCCACAGGGTTGAAAAATCAGTTATGGTGTACACCAGTGATCCTAAAACCTGGTGCTGGAGAGCCTGCTGGCTTTTGTCATTTCTCAGCACTTGAGTAGCACAGCAATTGATCAGGTAAAAAAGTGGATGACACAGCTAACTCAGATCACCTGGTTTCTTGTGTCTGTCGGTGTACAGTATCTAGTTAACCACTGTGTCGCTACACCTCAGCGTAGCTACCTACCTCCACTGTAGGACTCCTGCACCAAATGGCGGGAGTGTCCGAGAAGCGAAGGATGGAGCCTAGCCTTGAGCCTAGCCTGTTCGATTTAGGAATGGGATTAAGTGAAGATCACCTTAACATAAACCATTCGGACTTCACTCTGTTAACAGTTATGCAGCGTCATTGCATGCTAACTAGGGACTATAACCTCTCATCGTGTTACAAATTGTAAAAAAACTCAAATTGTGGGCTGCCTGGCTCTGCTTAACCTACAAAGAAAACAGTGCATTTTGTGACAGTATGGGGGAATAACTGTGGAGTAAAGCTATCCAAACGTCAACGTGCACATGATGACATAATAACTACTAATTATGACCAATGAGACAGTTGTTATTAAACACATTTGCCAAGAAGGAAAAATATTTAAACGACAAACACCACAGAATCCAGCACAGTTCTACACAGAACAGCAAATACAATCACTCCGTACCAACATGCATAACAAGACGGCTACGCGCAAACACGTTGCAGGAGGTCCTACTAATGAATCGCCCCAAACCATTGCCATTTTCCTCCTATATACTCAAGTATCAAAAGCAAAAACCTTAAAATAATAGAACCAGAGTCCAGGAAAGAAAATGACAAATGGCAACAGGACAGTAATAAAACAAAAGCATTTTTCTGTATTAGCTCTTCAACAGCACCAAACACAATTATGTATACGGAAAGAGTAGGCTATAGCGTCTACTGTACCACATCTACGATACCACCAACTAGCTCGTCAACAATGGCAAACGCAATTATGGGTATGGAAATAGTATAGCGTCCACAGTACTACATCTACAATACCACAAACTAGCTCAACACAAAACATGATTATATACAGATCCTTTCCAAAAAATTATAATATCATGGAAAAGTTTTTTTTTTTTCCATAATTCCATTCAAAAAGTGAAACTTTCATAGATTATAGATTCATTACACACAAAGTGAAATATGTCTAGCCTTTATTTGTTTCATTTTTCATAATTTTGGCTTACAGCTCCAGAAAACCCCCAAAACAGTATTTCAAGAAATTAGAATAGTGTGTCGAAAATCAGCATTTACTTCAGTTATTTCAGAGAATGAATGTTTTAGACTGAGTGTCACACTATCATCTAATTTACTCAAAACACCTGCAAAGTTTATCTCAGTTTGGTTCAGTATGGGGAAGACTGCAGACTTGACAATTGGCCAGAAGACCATCATTGACACCCTCCAGAAGATGGGTAAGCCACAAAAGGTCATCGCTAAGGAGGCTGGCTGTTCACAGAGTGCAGTGTCCAAGCATATCAATAGAAAGTTTAGTGGAAGGGAAAAATGTGGCAGGAGAAGGTGCACAAGCAAAAGAGATGACCGTAGGCTTCAGCGGATTGTCAAGCAAAGACGATTCCAAAATTTGGCGGAGATGCAGAGGGAGTGGACTGAGGCTGGAGTCAGTGCTTCAAAAACCACCACGTACAGACGTATCCGGGACATGGGCTACAACTGTCGGATTCCTCGAGTCAAGCCACTCCACTCATTCTCTGAAATAACTGAGGTAAATGCTGATTTTCGACACACTATTCTAATTTCTTGAAATACTGTTTTGGGGGTTTTCTGGAGCTGTAAGCCAAAATTATGAAAAATGAAATAAATAAAGGCTAGAAAATATTTCACTTTGTGTGTAATGAATCTATAATCTATGAAAGGTTTCACTTTTTGAATGGAATTATGGAAAAAAAAAAACTTTCCCATGATATTCAAATTTTTTGGAAAGGATCTGTATATGGAAACAGTAACAATAGTATGTAGGTTATGACATACAACAGCTGACTTAGTGATTAACTCAGTGGTTTGTTTGTGTGGGGGGGCTGTAGGGAAAATGAGGTGATGGCACCGGTCATTCCATCCTGTCGCCTCCATGTTGGCTCTGTGAACCCCAGTTGCATTTGCGGGGTTTGGTCAGGAGATGAACTTCTGGAAACCACCCTACAGTGTGAATCCAATTGCCTCTGGGTGAACCGAGTGTGACGGAGGTGTTCAAATTCAGCGTCCGAACAGCACACAACTCGGCTGAGGTGGAATGGTGTGTCCTGTTCAAAGAAATTGTCTCCCATGAAATCTGTTGAACCACTGGTCCACCGCATTAAAACTGGGCCCATTTTGTTGTGGATTCAAACTTAATCCTAAAGCAAAAACAGCTATAAATACACAATATCACTTTGTTTAAACACAGAAGCAACACGTACAACATCAAAACATCATAATGAATGTTTCTCCATTTGATTAACTTTCCCAGTTCTATCGTGTAACTCTGTAGTTAAGTGACTCGATAGTAGACACTGCCTGTCACCTGCACTCTTACGTTCTTGTGTTCTACACAACAGTCGCCTTTCATTCCAATACCCGAGATTCCAATACCTGCTACCCGGCGTGCACTTCCGTTCGAGTTTATGCAAATTCATAACCACTGCGTGAAATTATATTGCGCGTGTCTGAAGATGAATGCGATTTCAAATGGAGGGGCTGCATTTCATTTATAGGGGGCAAAATAAATTAAGTGCGAGAGGTGTAATTAATGGAAAACTGGACAGGCGGCGGACGACGGCACACTCATTAGGGGACTAATTGGCGGAGCCGAGGCATTTCTGAATCATTCAGAAAAGGAAACCGTGGTTCCGGCACCGAACGCGAGACAGGCCGAGCCAAGGGGGTGGTGGGGGGGTCTAATATAAGGAAATAAGGCATTAATTTGATGGATAGCGTATCAATGGACTGATTTGGCGTGAATTCCGGTGCCTTCCACCGCACACGAATGTAAAAGTCTTACAGGCGGCTTGATGCGAAATACCTGCTGCGAGCCCACACCTCATCCATGTGTTACCTGTAGGGTGACACTGAAGGTCACGCCACACCGCGGAGGCCGCCAATGATAAGAGAGGTGACAGACCGCACGCCACCTGATCACGGGGGGAGGGGTGGGGTTATACGGTAATTACCGTTACAACCGGCAGAGACATGTGCACCAGCGTCTCTCAGAGATTTTTATATTTTTATACACAGCTAAAAAGGCTCTGACAGTCACCGTAAAAACAGAGCGTACACCGTAAAACAGAGTGCCCACAAGGGGCATTTCCCCTCGCCACACCATTTAGAACCACATGCATTCAAAGATCCTGCGAGTCCGGGCTACATCACTATGCTAATGTCTTCATGGAACGTGTATACTGAGATTAAATCTCAATAGCTGCGTTTTTGTAAACGTGCACCTGCAGTGCGTGCGCGGTTTGGGGACTGCCTTACATACACTGTAAAGTTTCATTCTGTAAAAGACCTACTCCACTGAACATTGTGGGATTTCACAAATGCCGCAGTCTCTGCCGGTTTTTGGTTGCATGCCGGCTCTCGGCTGCTGTTGATGACACTTAAATGGAGGCACTTAAATGGTTCTTCCTGGGTACAGCTTGGCTCATTTTAGTCCACTATGGAACTCGATACCAAAAACAAAAGACATCGCATGTACTTGTTGGAGAACCAACACTTTTTACGTCTTCGTTCTTTTCCGTAACGTTGGAGAATATAGCTTACATAATAGGTCACTGAACACCAAGGCATTACGTTACATTATCTTAATTAGAGCGACTTACAATTCGAACATAAGTGCAAATATCAGGGACTGAAGTGCAGTACTTCCCTCGAGGGGGGAAAGTGCAGGCCCAAGAGAGAGAGTGAGCATATATAGTAAGTATAGACTTCATTCACAACTCGTGAGCATTAAACCATGTTATATGAACAAAAGCGAAGAACCACTGACTGTGAAAGCGGGTAAAGAAGTCACACCTATAATGAGGTGTTAGGAGTTACTAGTCAGGGTGGTTAGGGCTGGTAAAAGTGCTAGAGTGGGTTAGGGCGGAGAAGCTGAGGTGTTGTCCAAAGAGGAGGATGGTCAGGCCTAGGCTTGGGACGATGGTCGATGGAATCGACTATTGACAATGGTTGAACCCATCGGCGATGGCTATCTTTGTCGATGCCTAGACGATTTTTCTTTGTTTAATTCTGAAAATTAAAATTAAAATGGTTGCCTCTCATTCTGTGTTTTTAATACATTTTCTACTCTACCGTGCATTTACAATGTAACGTGTTGTCTGCGTCTTTGAAATGCGATCGCCTATGCAGCGCAACGGCGCCATAATTTACCTGGATTGAGCAAAATCATGCTGACAGCCTACCTTCTGTTAGACCACAGTGCAACTAACTATATAATTTCATTCAGGCCTAATTAAACAAATTATATTTCGTATTCAATAGTGCTATTGATAAACTATTGTTCAGTCTAGAACGGAGTGTAGGCTTAGGCTACGGAGTGGTGAGCTGTAGCCATATATCCCTCAACAGCTTTTTTATTCTAACAGCACAACAATCTTACCGGCGTCGGACTCGGGGCATGGAAACAAATATAGCCTAATATTGTACAATCTGACTGTAGACTAATGAAAGATGTTATCAGAGAAATAAACTAGATGTAAAGGAGGCCGCTATATTCCTATATTGATACACAGAATGTCTTCGTCGCTCAAGCGAAACATTGAAACGATTTAGGAGTTGAGGCTATAATCTCAAATTGATTCAACAGGCTTATGTAGAATAGTAAATAATGCAATTTACAATGTAATATAGCCTAGTTTAACCATTTCATCAGTGAAAAAAGTCCCCTATAACGAAAAAAAGATCTGTGAAACGTAAGCCTATAGGTCGTGTTGTCTCTATTTCATAGGTTTAGACTATAAATAGTTTCTGATTATCAATAAAAATAATTCATTTCAGGGCAAATTATTATGTATTTTTGATTACATTAGGTTAGTTAAAAAGGTCTAACCCGATAGTGCTAAGTGAGAGAAGTTACGTGCAGATGGAGATAGACTGTGCGGGATGGCACGCGGCATAAAGGGGATCTTGTGAATCGCTCACTACAAGACAAAAATGATAATGAACGTGATGACTGCTAGTCTAGCTTCTTCACAAAATGAAATGAAATTAGTAAAATGAAACGAATTGCTATAAAACAGAAGAGGGCGCAGAAAGGCTTAGGGAAACTATAGCTCCTGAGCGCTGACCGTCTCGTTGGACAGCAGCCAGGTGAGATAAATAGCCTCTACTAGCTAATATAAAATAGACGTGAAATTTGTTGTATATTATTCTTTATTATATTTGGACAAAAAAGTGAATACAATTCGCAATGGTATGCCATAATAAGTAAGCAAAAGCCCGCTGTTCAATAGAATCGACCATCGGCGATGGCGAGAGGGCTCGATGGGACGATGCTGCCTTGCAGACGATGGCACAAGCCTGGTGAGGCCGCGCAGGACGATGGCCAAGATGACCGACCACCTTTGTGAATAAGCTTCCAGATTTGTGTTGCAAATTGGTCTACTGCACTGCTGCGAAAGTCATTTGATAAACCCCCACTTGTGTGCGTGCGCATTAAGTCTCCTTTCAAGACCACATCTCATGAATTTACAGGGGCTTTTGTTGAATTTGATGAGTGACTTTAAAGACAATAGGAATCATTTTGTGTGCGATACAGTTTCAACCCCGGGGAGCCATTGTGAGAGAAGTTACATTATATGCACCAGACACTACTTTCAATGTAAATTTACATTTTAGGGATTTTAGCAGACGCTCTAATCCCGAGCGACTCGCATAGATGACAGTCTTTGTGCATTCATACAGCTGGATATTCACTGAAACAAGTATCAGGTTAAGTATCCTGCGCAAAGGTACAACAACAACAGTCAACACACCTGAAAATTTAACCTACAGTTGCAAGCCAAGTTCCCTAATAATTGCGCTATGCTACAATCCTCAGTTTCTGTGTTTTATTGGTTGTGTTTTTCACAATGTCATACCTATCAGATAAAAGTTTCTTCCATCTTCTTAATCATCTGAAGTTCTTTAAAACTCGAGTGTTAACTTGTGACAACCAGTTGTAAAAGAAGCAGTCTACCTTACGGAGCTAGACGGAAGAACAGGTGTGTAAGCGATTGCCCTAACCTGAGCAGGATGTAGCACAGGGCAGCTCTACACTTTGGCATGCGAGTGTGGTTACAGGTAGGTACCCTCTGATGATGGTCATAGCGATGCTTCTTTGGATCGAATTCCCCACCAACGTCCACAACAACGTCGCACGTGGCCAGCACTGCAGGGTCCCGCGTCCTAACGATTTCAGCGTCCTGGGGCGGGTTAGATTCAATGGAGAACAGGTGTTCATGGGACGTCTTGCATAACAATCAAACTCCACTACACCATGTCTTAATTTAAATAGCAACAAATAGGGCAAATGTTTTGTTGCGTGGCTAGCTAGCCAAATAACCAGTAGCCAACAATTAATATGGAATTACAAATGCATGAGATCTGGAACCGTGTCAGGAGATATTACGCTAGGTATATGCTTTTGAAATAGCCATGGAATCCACTTATGCTATTATTTACTTTCAAAGCATTGTAATTAGTAGCTAGCTAACGTTATGTAGCTACCATCTAGTGATGAGGGTCGGGCATCGGTGACGTCAGGTTTACAAAGTTTGCTTTATTTCTGCTTTTTAGACTGTAGCCAAGTAACGTTAGCATGCATTGTTTATTATTATTTTTATTATTTATTTACCTTGTATTCTGAGAGTTGCCGAAGGAGAAAGCAAGCAAACACTTCGTCACAATGAAAAGTCCCGTTGTGGGTACCGATTTTAGGCACCATGTTGTCTGCACACACGCGCTTCGCTTCAGGTGGTTGCATGTAGCGCCTTTGGATGTTCGTGGAAGTACACAGCGTCTGCGATAAACGCAAACCACCGAATGCTATAGGAACGAAGAGGACAGGAGCCAACCGACAAAAAGCTAATTTTGAAGACAGAGGCGATGTGAATATACTGTGGAAGGACATGAACATGGAACAAAACTCCACTACGACGAGACGGAAGGAGAGGGTCGGGCTGGTATTGCCGACGGACCGACGGATGTGATGCGATATTCAGAGTGCCCTTTAGGGGGAGTGCCCCGACTTTTCATTCATTCACATCACAGACAGTTCTGTGATTCACATTTACTGTTAAAATACTACTGAGCGGATCACCAGTAACTGGTTCGAACTTAATTCAATTTATATCAGTATCTTGCCATAAATACAGTTAACTAATGGTACAGATCAAGCATTATTCATTTGTGAAATTCTTCAGATTGCAATAAACTAAAAATATGCATGTCTGATTAGACTACACTTTTCTAAAGTTTGTATGATTACATTTTGAATAAGAATGCTTCAACGTACAATATACACTACACACACATACACCACACGTGCAAGTGAGTGTATGTATTGTAGCTACACATTCAAAGAAAAAATATAAGAAACCACTGTCTTGCCAGAAACATAAAAACTGATTAAACATTTAATCTAGAATATGCTTAGGCAATGAAACTGAAAGTTATCAAAAAGTAATCAGATTAGATTAGCCTACACCTTCACAGCAATCCGACAGATTATATTAATTACATTTTAGGCCAAGTCATTTGTAATCAGTAGCAGGTTACATTTTCAGAGTAATCTGTCCAACACTGGAATTTGTATAACCTTTTAAAGGGTAATCAAGGAGATACTAAAGGCAAAAGTTGCTTACTTGTGAAGAGATACAGTGGGACTTAACTGCAAAGCACGGCTCATATATTCATAAAGCAATGTGAGTTTAGTTTAGACAGGGGTAGTCTGAACCTGGGTCAGGACACCTATTGGCAGAAGCTTTCTGAATATAAGCTTTGGTCCATTCTAAAAGTGTCGACAGAACTACATCTCTCTCAAAACCAAGATGGGCAGTCCCACACAAAAACACGATCCAGTTGTCACCCTAATAAACCACACACGTGATAGACTGCATTATACGTATGAATAACAGCACAGATTCAACATCTTCTCAGATGGCTGCTTCATTAAATTTAAAAAAGACAAAACAGAACGAGAGAGAAATTATTACTGAAACATGAAAACCCAGAGAGTGAGAGAGAAGCCACCACTAACTGTAGTTCCCTTCCCTCAACCCCAGCACCTTAGACTGCTGTCAAGTCTGTAGTGTTGTGTTGACTCCCTGCTGTCCAATTTGGGCGGCAGAGAGCTTACCGTCAGCTCAGATCTGTCCTGCAAGCCGCCGAAAACACATTATTTTTAGGCACATTTTCGTTTCTCAACACCTTTCCCACCCCACCCCCCAAACCCCCATCACCCTCTCTCTCTCTCTCTCTTTCTCTTTATGTTAGCCTATTTGCACCAGCTGTCTGAGACAGACAGCCGGCGACGGAGAAGGATGTTGTAAAATTAGATTTCAGGTTCTCGGCATTAACCAAGGAGACATGAAATTTGGAAGTGTTAATATATCTTCAGTTTCTGGATTCTCCGCGCGGGACCATTAGCGTCAGTCAGTATGAGAGAGAAATGGAGAGAGAAAGAGAGAGGAATGAATAAAGTGAGAAGAAAAGATGATTGGAGATTAGGGTGGAAGAACTGAGCGTGAGAAAAGAGGACCGGGGAAGAGAAGAGATACAAATAGCAACTGAGTAGATGGTGTGGGCAAAACAGGCCTTTCATTTTAGGAGGACCGGCCAGCTTCTTTCTGTGGGGGGGTCCCAAAGTTCTACAACACAGACACACACACATACTCACGCAAACACACACACACACACACACACACACACACAGTAGCCCACATTTTGAGGACCTTCTCTCTTGTGTATGCTGGTTTTCACTGAACTGTTGTGAACTGTTCTTAATTAGACAATTATAATGTCTATTGAGGGATGATTTGCCCTATTAAGCCATGTTATATCAGAAATAGCTGTGCTTGCCACAAAGAATAAATGTCCCATATTCACATCCCAGGACTGTTCAGCTGTCAGATCAACTAATGATTTAATTTTCTGTAGGATATGGCAAATGATTTTAGAAAGATGTTACATTTTCAAAATGATTCAATTATCACCTGACAGATCAATCTGGCTATTTGAAGTATGTATATTAGCCAATAATGAAACCAACAATGCCCAACATATTTTAAATGGACTAATTCAGAGTAAATGCTTACAAAATATATCACCGAATGCATCAGATTGGGAGACAAATGAATAAAAAGGTTGAACTGTTGACAATAGTTGAACAATGCGCAACGTTTTAAAAAGCTTGAGATTTGGTTTGCTGCTGTGCTCTTTAATCCATTGGGCGGACAAAAAACATAACAATTTAACCTTCCCATTATGTTTGGGTCTATGTGAGCCGTAATGGCTTTTTGTTTTTGCATCATTTCAAATTGGTGATTTTCTTCAGCAAACGCCTTTAAGACATCCTAGAGAATGAGGAAATACATGTCAAAAATATATATTTGGAGCTTTTATGTTTTTCCTTACTTTGACCCATAACAACACCTTAAGAAATGGCAGTAAAATATATATATATAAATATAAATAATATAATGGGAAGGTTAAAATCATTGTCTAGCAATTAGCATTGGCTGACAACTCTGCCATTGTATGTTATGTCAGTTGTCTTGTGTGTATGGTTGTGTTTGCCTGTGATCAGAATATGTATTGTTTGCCTGCATGCACAATAAGAGTGGGGTTGTTTATGTTTCTTACGCTATGAGTACATATTTAAGTGCGTTTGTCATAAAGTATCATTTATTTCTTAAATAATATAATAAAATGATATGATATAATGCTGCTCACATAAATAATTACTGTATAATTGTTCCTTTTTTTAAATTCTGTTTTAAAGCATGTGTATATTTGAATTTGAGTTTGTGGGTTTGAGAGACCTGCCTCTCCACAGAGAAAAACGACCTTGAATACAACCCCGAAATCTTATCTGCCGATTCTTCAGTTCTGCGGTTTGTCCCTCGTCTATAATGGATATTATGGAGAAAGACACTTTGGCCCACAGAGCGGGAGTACGTCAGAGCAATGATAAAGACAAAAGGAGACGGGAAATTAATCATTAATTCCTGGGCCATTCCTCGGTCTTCAACCCAATCTCAGCTCAACAGTGCCACCTAGTGGACTGAGGGTGCCACAACCATAGTGGGAGATAAAAATGACCGTGGCTGGGATCAAGTTTGTGATTGTTAGGTGCAGATCCCCACTCCGCAGATACAGTTGTGGCCATTTTAGAACAGAACATAAACAGTCATATCTACATACCCAATTCATAGTTGATTAAGTTTTGAATGACCAAGCCTCGCCCAACAATTCCCACATGTAGAAGATTTGTAGATAGATGTGTTAATGATTAGTAACTATAGATGTTGAAGTATTAAGGATATGTGTTGAAGTGTAGATGGATTTAAGGTTATGTAGACGTTTGGATTAAGACTAGGATTTGAATTTGGAAAGCGGATTGGATTTGGTTGCACCCGGTGAAAGAGAAATTGATGAGTTAGGATTGTATTAAGGTTTGTGTGACTATGTGAGTGAATGTGTATGTTGTTTGTTAAGAAAAAAATAATAATCTACGTACCCAGCCACTGAATTGAAAGGGACACAGGAGAGGAGAGATTTGTAATGATTTTTCTGGACGTAAAAAACTATACAAATGCAACTGTGACCAAAAGAACTGTTAGACTACCTTTTTATGATAATTCACAAAAAATATATTTGAATTATCCACTAAAATCGCATAATTATAATAATAATAAGGTAAAAAAAATTACGTTTTGGTGGTCAGCAATACTGTCACGTATGTGAGAATGTGGTAAATAATATAATTTATCCAGCAGTTTTTACAGTTAATGCCCTTGTTTTATATTTGGCATTCTGAATACAGAACACAAATTGCATTAAAGCACAACTGAACTTTGGTAGAACTTTGGGTTGTGTAGGTTACCTGCCCATGATATGAGTCCAAATGGTGGCGAAATACAGTGAGCACCATAATTCATTGGACAGTGACACATTTTTTGTTATTTTGGTTCTGTACTCTAGCATGTTGAGTTTGACAGGATAACTTGAAGGGTTTCTTCTCCTGACTTATTTTTCCATAGAGTTCAATAGGTAAATTTGTCAGGAGAAGCAACCCTTCATGACTTACAGCCATTTCACCAACCATGTATTCCATACTGTTCCAGCATAATTTACAGCTAAATCTAGTCCCACCCCCCAATTCCCATAGAGATCCATTCAAATGCAGAGAAGTTATAGTATCGCTTGTAAGAGTACCAGAAAATAAGATATCAAGAGTCTTTTGATGTTGTTGGGTCACAGACATCAGACATGCGATGGTGATGTCTGGTAGGTATGATTGGCAGGTGACAGGCATTATTAAAGTTACTGTGAAGGTAAATGGTTGGAGACCATCCAGGCCGTGTATTTGATAGTTATTAATAGAGCTTCACTATTTCCAAGCAGAAACTTACATTTGGCAGTTTTGCCAGCGATACATTGACTTAATCGTCAAATTAGTGTGATTCTAAAATGCTGAATGATTTACCTGATTAATCCATGTTATGCCAGAAGTATGACATGAAGAATAAATGTCTTTATAAATGTCTCTGTAGACACATCCCAGGATTTTTTATCATAATATCAACTTAGACTTTCATTTTCTGCATTATATTTTCTGTCCTTTGGAAAGATGTTACATTTTTAATTAAATGCAATTAAATTACATACTGACATGTGAAATCAGTGTGGCTCTGATTTGTGAAAGTGTGTAAACCTGGGCTCTGACACCAGAACATTTGTACAGTTGGAAGACGAGGCAAATGTCAAGTCAAACCTACAGTTGAGGTCGGAAGTTTCCATACACTTAGGTTGAAGTCATTAAAACTAATTTTTAACCACTCCACAGATTTCATGTTAGCAAACTATAGTGTTGGCAAGTCAGTTAGGACATCTACTTTGTGCATGACACAAGTCATTTTTCCAACAATTGTTTACACACAGATTATTTCAGTTTTAATTCACTATATCACAATTCCAGTGGGTCAGAAGTTTACATACACTAAGTTGACCGTGCCTTTAAATTTTTAATATTTGGTCGCATATCCTTTGCATGCCATGACGTCCTGATGTCTGTGACCCAACAACATCAAAAGACTCTTGATATCTTATTTTCTGGTACTCTTACAAGCAATACTATAACGTCTCTGCATTTGAATGGATCTCTATGGGAATTGGGGGGTGAAACAGGTGAAATCAGTGTGGATTTGTGAAAGTGTGGAAACCTGGACTCTGACACCAGAACATTTGTACAGTTGGAAGACGAGGCAAATTGTCAAGTCAAACCTATATAATATGAAATTGAGTTTGGTCGAGAAGAAAACTGTGGAAGAACCTAAACAGAACCCAAACAGAACCTGAAGCGGTGAAGTGATTGGCTGTACGTGGCATGCAGGATTGGAACCATTTTAACTCACTGGCCTCATTTCACGGATCAGATGGCTTGAGCACCACATAAAAACTATAATGATATGCTGACCTCCGTTTTCTCTGAGGTCATATGCTGTGTGCCATGCCAAGACTCCACAGGTCAGTTTGTTAGTGTATACTCACATCTCCCCTGTTCAGAAATACACACTCACCTGCTATTATCATATGACTTACTGTACTATCGTCAGGGATTCATGCAGTTTGTGACAGCTGTGGTTGTACGACTTCATCTTCCCGGATATGTTTCAGCGGTTCCCCCACTTCAAAATGGAGGACGGTACAAGCTCTGGGCTTTTGTTTTGTTTGGAAATGAATGAATCTCCTGAAGTCGGGAAATATTTCTTGTCTCTTTCGCTGTCATCCATTAAGCAGGTTAAATCAAGTCGCGATTATTTAACTTGTATACATTTAACTTACGTTTAACTTACATTTAACTTACGTTTTTGTTCCCCTTGCTTTTTTGTGCGGAATCTTGTTTTTTCTGTTCTAGAACTCTTCAGTTATCATAGCATGACAAATGCTAGGACGTGTATAATTGTAAGTTGATTAATTGCACATCTCAGCGCATGCTGGGGAAATAATTAGTTAAGGCTTTCAGGGAAGTTGTGTGACACAGAACTGCCTGGCAGGGTGGCGTTTCAGAGCAGATAAAACGCTCGTTTATCTGGATATTTCTCTGGGTTGTGAAGGGGCACAATCAGAGCCTTATGGAGGGTGAGTCATGTTAGCACCTCAGTCCTGCACGTCAGCTGGGATGGTTAGTATTCAGGGAATTCAGTGTATTTAATAAACGCACACGTGACTGACAGGCATTGGGAATTAGGGTTAGCTATACATGCTGTTGTGCAACGCATGGAAAGATTGTTTATTAGTTAGTCTGTCAATGTGTTTGTACCTGTTCCCTATTCAAATAAATGTTAACGCTATAATTACTACACCTACACTCAAGCAGACATACATATACACCCATACACACACCTATGCAGACACACACATGCACATACATATGTACACACACACACATGCACACATACACACCCACACATACATATGCACGCAAATACACAGACACATATACACACACACACACACACATACACACACATATGCACACACACACACAAACATACAAACACACACACGCACACACACACACACACATACATACAAACACACACACACACACACACACACACACACATACAAACACACACACACACACACACACACACACACAAACATACAAACACACACACACACACACATATGCACACACACACACAAACATACAAACACACACACACACACACACACACACATATGCACACACACACACACACACACACACAAACATACAAACACACACACACACACACACACACACACACACAAACATACAAACACACAGCACAAGACAGAGCAGAGCAAAAAGGGTGGCCAGCTCACAAGCTTAGGTCAGCTCTCACAGGTAAGATCACCAATCCAGGTCAGACCACAAAAACACCAAACTAGAAGCACATTAAAACTCCCATAATGCAACAGGCATAGGTCTGCACTCAAAATAATCAATAAAAAAACACTGCAAACCGCCTGTACTCAAAGTGCAGTTGCAGAGCACTTTTACCGTGGTTCCTGATTGGGTGACTGTGTACAGCGTGACACATAAGCACGTCATTCACTGCTTCTGGCTACAGCCCTGGCACTCCCCATTGAATGGGAGCGAATGTGTATGAAAGACTGCTGCAGAATGTAGTGTTCAAGGTGAACCATAGCAAAATGCCGCTAAGTGGTTTGCACCCTGAATGTAGCCGTGGGGCTTATTCAACAGGCGGAACATTCTTTAGCGTTTCAAACATTCCGTCTGTTGTTGAACAGGAAGCGCCTCCGAGGAGCGGTGCTGCGAAATCTAGCAGACCGTTCGGAGTGAACTTCCTGTTCGAGAGACGGAACAATGGAAACGTAACGGAGTGCTCTGCTCTTCCCGTTGAATAGGCCCCAGTCCTGTTGCCCGGATCCGTCGACCACTTCGTCCCTGACACAGGACCAGACCTATAGCTAACAACATTTCCAGACCAGCGAGTGTAAGTGCAGCATCGATAAAGCAGGACATGTAACTTACGCCAACGTGAAACCACAATACAAATC
Source organism: Synaphobranchus kaupii (assembly GCA_029718625.1). Classification (NCBI taxonomy): domain Eukaryota; kingdom Metazoa; phylum Chordata; class Actinopteri; order Anguilliformes; family Synaphobranchidae; genus Synaphobranchus; species Synaphobranchus kaupii. The sequence continues at coordinate 16,366,917 of CM056380.1, read as the reverse complement.
ATACTCACAGTCATAGTCTTTGAGCACAGAATACACAGGGGACAGGGGTAAACGAGGCTCCAGTCCATCAACTCTGGCTCATCTTCAATATTTCCTTTCCATTGGACAATTAACTCACCTCACCTGGTTTCTTGGGTCTGAAGTGATAAGCTTATGCCCATGTTATTTATGGCCACTAAGGTATGTATTGAGCACCAATAAAGCGTGAGGAATCAATTCCATTGCAATCTCATTCAGTCTATCTATATCTATATCTATATCTATATCTATATCTATATCTATATCTATTTATTCCTGTGTGCTGAAAAAAAGGTGGAGTAGAAAATGGGTCCAAGTTGACATGGACTTGAGACCTCAACCAATACATACTCTGATCTCATTACATAACTCCTCCCATAGTTTGAGGCAAATAAAACTGTCCTGTTCCGCTAAGAAATCTGAGCGAAACACAATGGGCCCTATCTTGGCGATCTTGGCGCTTGGTCTAAGCACATGGCGCTAAGTCAATTTAGGGCGTGTCCAAGTCCACTTTTGCTATTTTAGCGGCATGTTTTTTGGGCGCTAAGCACGGCGCAGGGTGCAACTGGGCTGAACCTAGTCTCTTCATTAATTATAGGTGTGTCTTGGGCGTGACATGCAATAAACCAATCAAAATGTTATATCCCATTCCCTTTAAAAGCCTGCTTTTCCACCTTGGCGGATTGCTTATGATGGCGAAACAGACATGCTCGTGCGTGTTTAGTGCGATCAAGGAATAGGCTATATGGATCAATAGTATCCTATGATCAATATTATTCGGGCTAACCATTATGAGTTCCCAATAATTCCTGACAGTGCTGTTTACAAAATATATGCGGTTAAATTTTGTTAAAAGCACCTGCAACAGCTGAGAATAAGCGACCAATTGCTTCCGTCTCACCTTAGAAAACGCCAAATTAGCCAGCTTGTTTAACGAATTTCATTTGATTATGCAATGAACTCATGTTCAAGCTTCATCCGAAGTTCATTAGGCTATCTGCATTCTAATTTTGATTAATAACATAAATAACGTTATTTTGCCTTAATGATGACACTAAATACAATAAATCTGTCATGTTGGCAACCCATAGGTTCACGCATATTTCCCCTTGTTTAATAATGTCCTGTTTATGGAAATGTGACCAACCTGTTTTACTCGTAGCATAATGCTTTAAAACAATCTACTCTCCCAGGAAGACCATGAAACGTGCGACTTATAGCAGGGGAAACAGAGAACATGCAGAGAATGGCGTTAAAATTTATTGTGAATTAATTGTGTAACGTGCTGCAAACGACGAGCTTAGTTCTCTTTAAAACCTGGTCACTGTAATTTAAAAAATATGAAGGACGAAGAATAGCTAAGGTTACAATTTAGTTAACATGGTGACATTTATCTCCGTTTTTTAACCATAGGCTATCGAAAAAAACCTTATGCACAGCGAATCCGCTGTAGCCTAGGCTATTTGAAAAACAATAAATGCAATATTCACTGGACAAGGTTTTGAACTTTTTTCAGTCACAAACCATTCTATTTACTTACAGGTTGTATTCCTAGATAAACAGAGCTGTATTGTAATGACATCTGAAGCGCATTCTCAGAACTGAAATGTCCGTCTATTGCAGTGTGCGAGTTTTCCATTGAATGACAATTCACGCATTAGGTGTAAATGACAATTTGCGCATTAGGCTTGATATAGGTGTTATCAGCTCCTTTTTAATGGATAGCCATTGTCCCGTACTATCACAAATCACCTGGATGTTGATGGAGTGGGCTGAAAGCAATTTAAGGCATTCCCCTTCGCTGAGGGAAAGGTAAGCTATGTGGACCTATGGACCCTTTTATTATTATGCATTTTTTGATATAGCCTACACAATAATATTTCACATTGTGATCTTGATATTTTAGTCATGCTTGTGCGCGCCCCTGTGTGTAACAGACAGGAGGGTACACGCGTTGTGCACAGGCCTATGTAGACACACTTATATGCGCCATTAAAATAACATGTAAACAACTGCGACATGACTTTAGACCAGGTTTGTGGTGGTTCTAGCGCAAGCGCTTTCTGCTGGCTCAAGATAGCAATACGCCAAAAATAATCCTGGCCACTCCTCATCTTAAGACCAACACGCCCAGTTCACTTGCAACGGGCGCAAGAATACATGGTAGTTAAAGGACGTAAGCGTTAGGCATTATAATGAACCTAGCGCCGGGTGTAAGATAGCAAAGACACTTGCGTTTGGGTTAGCGCCGCTTTGCGCCGGGTGTAAGATAGGGCACAATGTTTTGTTTGTCCTTGAGAATAGTTATCAGCATTTGGCTATTGAGATTTGCAATAGTTAGTTCGCTAGTGTTTATTTTTTCCCCGCTCTCCTTATCACTATACCAATTTCATCCCTCTCCAAATCTTTTTCCCCACCTTTTTATCCATCCCTCTGTGGTGCTAGCTAGTAACCTTAGCTGGCTCCTTGCACAGCTCATCATCATGGAAACAAACTCATGAATTACGCGTCGTTTTTACTTGGTGTTCATTCCTCAGTTCCTTGCAGGGTATAGGGCCGTGACTGAATACGACCACTGTTCCCTGCCCCCCTGACCCCTGTCCACTATGTGCCCTGTCCCCTCACTTTGCAAGCAGTGTGCGAAAGAAATCCTGCAAAACTCTTTCCAAACTAGTGAGGAAGTCGTTTTTTTATTGAGAATATCAATCAGTTTACACATGACGATGGTTACAAAGTGTAGGTTATGAATGAAGATAGAATTAACAAAAATGAAAAGAGAGTAGTTTGTAATATGTCCTGTTCTTGTACTACAAGTTGTAGTTTTTACTTCCAGTTTAATTCCCAAAGTTGTCGGATGAGTGTACAGTTCTGTGGATGAGTGTGCTCCTGAATTCCCTCAACAAAACTCCAGAAATAAGGGGTTCATCCTGGTATTATAAGTGCCCCCATTTGTGAGAAAAAGTCGCCCACTCAATAGCTTTTTGACAAAGTAGATATGGATGGATCACTTGAAGGGTTGTTTCTCCTGACTAATTTTTCCATAGAGTTCAATAGGAAAATTAGTCAAGAGAAACAACCCTTAAAGTGATCCATCCATATCTACTGCAGATCTGGCAGCAGAGTGATGGTTTGAGCCTGGTTTGACACCTCAGATCCTTAATGACTTACAGCCATTTAGCCAACCATGGGTTCCATACTATTCCCGTGTAATTTACAGCTTAATCTAGTCCCACCCCCCCAATTCCCATAGAGATCCATTAAAATGCAGAGAGGTTATATTATCGCTTGTAAGAGTACCTGAAAATAAGATATCCTTTTATACCCAGTCATGATAGCATGATAGCAGGTGTTTTTTGAACTTCCCAGTCTTTTTTTGCCCTTGTCCCAACTTTCTTGGAATGTGTTGCAGGCATCAAATTCGGAATTTGCGTCAATAAAGTTGATAAGGTACAACATTCTTTTTTTTTTGTACTGTTTTCAATTAAATATATGTAAAAGATAATTTACAAATCACTGCTTTCTGCTTTTGTGTACATTTTACGTACTGTCCCAACTTTTTGGAATTGGGGTTTGTACATACACAGAAACATGGATACATAATACAAATGTATACAATGATTGTTGGAAGTAGTGACACACAAATTTAATTAGTAATTATGTCATTTCTGTAATTGCATATTATATAATTATATAATTATGTACATTTCATGTTCGTAGAGTCATTAGCACAGTGCCACATTCACCAGACATTTATAAAATACATGCTAAAGCAAAAATACATGCAAAACTGCCATGCCTACATTTATACTAGACCTTTATGAGATTCTCAAAATCTGGGGCAGGTGAATTTGTGGAGTTGAACTTAATTCATATGTATTTTTAATTCACATGCGTTCTTTCTGTTATATGAATGTAAGGGTATGCAGATATTGAGAGATGGCCAAGGTTTGAGACAGATTGTGTTAACTGAGTGGATCAGCAGAGGTGTAAAACCCGGGTTCAGAAAGTAAAAAGTCCTCCCCAGTATTTTGTTCCAATCACCTGGATTTGCTAATTAGCACAATTCTTCAGCCAGGAGGCAGAAGTAAGTAGTGAAATCAACTGTGTGAGTTCATGTGTGGAAGAAACATATGGCAGGACTTTTACTTTCTGACCCCTGGATTTTACATCTCTGGGGATCAGAGTCCAGTTCATTTAACATACACTCAATAATACAACAAAAAAACTACGATTAAAGAATCAAAGAGCCTTGTAACGGTTTGTAAAAGCAGCTTTAGAGGGTAGCGTTTCTGCCGAGGGAGGTTGAGAATGACAGGCAGGCAGGTAGTAATAAAATCAATGGGGATAAGAGTGATTTAGTCCTAGTGTGTTAAGAAATCTAAGGTCCCTTACCAGAGATCAGTCATGGCCTGTCATGGGTGTCGGGCAACCCGTCAACTGCTGCCAGCAGTAGTTCACCATTTTATTCAACATTTTCAACAGTCTCCTCAGGTGATCATAATGCAGTTAATTTCTCGTTTGAAACGAGACACACAATAGCGTGTTTACTTTCAGACGTATCTCAATGGCGTGTTTACTTTCAGACGTATCTCAATAGCGTGATTACTTTCAGACGTATCTCAATAGCGTGATTACTTTCAGACGTATCTCAATAGTTAAGAGTTGAACAATGATTAGGGAAACAGGTGGGACAAGGTAAAATATGCGGAATCAAAGGACGATTCCATGATAAGATCAGTTATTACGGTTTTGGTTTGTTACACATGCTTACAGTTCCAGCAATTCTTTCTCATAGTTGTTATGAGCTTAAACAAGACAGATTGTATGGTCATTTTACTGCATTATCATCGTACCGGCAAAAGTTTTTTTTTAAGTATACAAAAATGGAAATAATTACCCAGAAAAGCCTCTTAAACACATGCTGCCTGCTCCCAGTGGAGAAGTGTCAGGGTGGCTCATTACACATCACATTGTGCCACTACCAGTCACTTACCTCAGCCTCCTGGGCTGTCTCCTTCAGTATCTTTGGCATTCCATTATAAAAAATTTAAAAAAAATCAAGTTACTATTTGTTGCCCCCTAGTGGCCTGAAGTTGTCACGACAGCTGATCTATCCACTATTTCCAATTTGGAACGGCTGAATAGTAATAAATAATAAGGTGATATTTTTTAAAGGAATAAAGGAAAGGAACTACCTGGGCTGTTTGATTTCAGTTTGAGATTAAAGAATAGACCAAGAATAATTATTTTAACCCTTTAATGGCCAGCTCAGTTTGGTAGAGCACATTTTAAGTTTTGATATCTTGTTGAAAAATATGTTGGACTTAACTTCACCTGATTGAGCCATCTCTACCACATAAACCAAGTGGTAGAGATCCATCAGGTGGAGTTAAGTCCAACATATTTTTCAACAAGATATCACAGACTCAAAATGTGCTCTACCAAACGGCTGAGCTGGCCATTAAAGGGTTAAAAAATACAATTTATTTAATGTAAAATCCACAATTTCCTAAAATTTATTGTATCATGTTTCTTGGAATGGCATGCTTATGGTGGCCTGACTAGGCCAGAACACTGTCACACACACCCCCCTCCACAGAGGCCCCTGGTAAAAACCTTAACATTACCGCTTCAAAAGTCATTCCTTTGTCTCTGCACGTTAATATCAGGTCAATTGACAATTACATTACATTACATTCACTTAGCGGACGCTCTTATCCAGAGCTTTTCACAAAAATGGAGAACATCAGTGTTACTCTCGGGACTGCAAAGGTGCCATATCACCTAGAAAGCTCAGACAGTCAGTTTATAATCAATATATGCAAAGTATTAGAGTTCAAAGGTGTGCCTATCAGTAAAAGTTTGATGTTCAATGAAATAAGTGGTGGTTATGAAACACATTTTGTGGCATTGCTGGACTCGGTTTTGACACTAGCCATTAGCTATTAGGAGTTTGACGGTTCTAATGTTAGAGATGAACATCTGACAGCATCCCGCACCCTTTCAGACGAGGGTCATTATGTGAAGGCCGACGGTCTCGCCTCCCACGCACAATCACAAATAGACCCACCTGAATCATTACAAAGTGTGTATGGTATGAGCCATTACTAATAATTTATGTCTGTAGCACACTGTGAGTCACATGATTTGAGTCATCAGTCCCTATCTAGACAATAAGCACTTTTGTTGGTACCCAGGAGGTATAAGACGTTAGTGTTCGGAGGACCGGATATTCCAGGCCCAGTTTGTGATGATGGCTGCAGTTTAACTCCTTAAAACAGGGGTGGGCAAGGAGGGCTGTATCTGTTTCTGGATTCCTGCTCTTAATAATTTAATTCGCCAAATCATTTTGTAATTGATATTTTAGCCACATTTCTTGATAAATTCAGGGATGACAGCTGAAGTTCCTGCATCCAAATATCTTACTGCAATTACATAATCTACATTTCAACCAGCATAAATATATTCAGAAAATTTGCCCAGTGTATAACTGGCGACAATTAAAACCTGCATACCCAGCGGCCCTGCAAGAATGGAATTGCCCACCCAGCCTTAAAAAGATGAGAAGGATGGAGCAGTCAATGCCTGAGGTCCAACAGCAGGAGGAGATGGACCTGTGTTACGATTTTTCTGTAATCCCACATGTCTGACGTCCAACAGCAGTAAGAGATGGGCCTGTGTTACTATATTTCTGTAATCCCACATGTCTGAGGTCCAACAGCAGTAAGAGATGGGCCTGTGTTACTATATTTCTGTAATCCCACATGTCTGAGGTCCAACAGCAGGAGAAGATGGGCCTGTGTTATTATTTTCCTGTAATCCCACATGTCTGAGGTCCAACAGCCGGAGGAGATGGACCTGTGTTATTATTTTCCTGTAATCCCACATGTCTGAGGTCCAACAGCAGGTGGGGATGGGCCTGTGTTATTATTTTCCTGTAATCCCACATGTCTGAGGTCCAACAGAAGGAGGAGACGGGCCTGTGTTATTATTTTCCTGTAATCCCACATGTCTGAGGTCCAACAGAAGGAGGAGATGGGCCTGTGTTACTATATTCCTGTAATCCAACATGTCTGAGGTCCAACAGCAGGAGGAGATGGGCCTGTGTTACTATATTCCTGTAATCCCACATGTCTGAGGTCCAACCGCAGGAGGAGATGGGCCTGTGTTACTATATTCCTGTAATCCCACATGTCTGAGGTCCAACAGCAGGAGATGGGCCTGTGTTACTACATTCCTGTAATCCAACATGTCTGAGGTCCAGAAGAAGTCAATGCATCCTTTTCAGTCCCTGCTAATAATGTAATTTCCAAAATATGTGTGTGTCTCGGATTCTCCTATTTTATAACATTGGGCTACAAAGGGGAATATTTTTCCAGTGTTTCCCAATTTTCTCTCTGTGTTTTTGTATTTCCTCTGTGAAATTGTCACTGTTAAAGGTTGTATCAGCGATTTTGGGTGACGTCACTTCTGAAGCGAAATCCCAAACAAACATACTTGTGAATAATTATGTTATGTTTTAAAAAATAGTGTTCAAGCATCCAGAATTATAACCACGTTAATAACGTTTGTAAGAAACCAAACCGTTTGTAAATCCGTCAAGATTTCAGCGAGATAAGAGTATTAGCGTTTGTGCAGATCATTGTGATTGGTTGGAATACTGTTTATTTTGGTTTTGAGTGGTTGGTAGTACCATTTGTTTTTGTGTACGATCTCGGAGCATAGGCTGCCTACAGAGACGCGGTTTTTTGACGGCCTGCTTATGGGGCGGGCAGCTAGCGGATCGTGAGGAAAAATCAGATGAATGTGATCATTTATGTTTCCACCCAAAATCGCTGATACAACCTTTAAGTGTTGCGTGACAACTTGTTTGTAAAAAGTGGTAAACAAAACAAATATTGATTGATTGATTGATTGATACACACACACGACGGATAATGGATGTTGGGAATCATAACACAATTTAAATGACTAATTATTTAATATACTGTATGTAATTGCATGTCATATAATTGTGTACATTTCATGAAACTATATTATGTTTACATGCAAGAACGCTAAGATCCCGGTGAGGTCCCAGAAGCATGCACTAATGTGGTATATTTTTAAAAAGTGCTCTGCTGCTATCGCGTTGCTTAGAGGATACACATTGGTTCTGTCTTCTCATTGGTTCAGAATGCGACTGCGGATTCGCTCACGTGAATCTGGGCACAGGATAAACGAGGGGGCGAAAGAAAATGTCTTCGCCAAAGAAAAATATTAAAACGGCACAAAACACGACTTTTATTGATGGTTTCATGAAAATGATTAATAAACTCCGTTTAACTTATAAAGGACGGTGAATGCGAAACAAACCGCATGGAAATTGGTGAATTTGATTCAGCACTAGGTGCAGAGACAGCTCTCTCCCCCCTCTCTTCCACCCGTTCATGACTCCCAGATTTGTATTGATATCACAATTAGCCAGATGGGACTCGTATTGACGTAGCGACCCTGCATGCACGGACGTTCACTGCTAACACAACCGAGTCAGCGAGTCAGAGGCGAAAATAATTAAAATCTGGGCCGTTCTTTGTCACCATTCGGACCCGTTCACAGACGCTACCTCTCTTCAGCCCACGGTGCGATAACTGCCTGCAAGAAAGGTACGACACTGGGTTATGTCCATTACAATTTAGTTGCGTAGAAAATTATTTGACCGATTAAGCAAAGCAGCTCTATATGTTATTTTGTACGCGACGCCAAAATGGTCACTGTATGACATCTAGCCTAATTGATGAAAAAAGGTTATTTGTGTCTCTCCTCTCACTGAGGATGCGATTATGCACATTTCAGTAATTATTTCAGCATGTTATATAAATGTAGCCTACATGGATGGATCAAATTCAGCTCACATCCCGAAAGTATCCGGGCGTGTGTAGTTTCAGGGACTAGTGCTGTAAATTGCGTGTAGCCTACGGATGTTCACCGATATCGCTAAATGCCGTGTAAACAGGTATAGCTAGTAACAGTGGTTGATTGTGCACATTTCTTGAGATTTTACAGAGCAAATGTTACCCTCTGTTTCTTGCGTCGACCGCAACGTAAGCACGATTTGTGTCCGCTTTTCATGCGTCTAAGTTCAGGCACGCGATGTAATTTTGTGTAGCAGTGATATGCTGCATAGTGTTAGAACGCGGCAGTCAGATGGAAGCCCGGTGCGCGTGGCAGCTGTTTTCCTCAGTCCGGGACGCATTTGGCTCCTTATTTAATTTTTCCATATTTTTATGAGAAATTAAAGATAAAATCCAGCCATTCATCTATTTTTAGCCCGTACATGTTGTACCCTTGAAATTACTTATGGTGCCATGATGATTATTATTATTACTGTTATTATTATTATTTGTTGTTGTTGTTGTTAGTAGTTAGATTCTGATCAACTGTTATACTGCTTTTGGGTTATTGAACATCAGGGTTATTGAAACTTTCATGACATGCTCATTAAATTAAGGCTATTGAGAGACAGGTTCAGTTAAACACTTCAGTCCTCTCTGCGCCACAGAGAGCATGACGCACGCTTAAATGCTGAAAGTCCTAAATTACTTTCATGGTTGTGCCAAGAACTGCTTTAAGTGTGGATCAATAAACGCTGTATATCATTCTATGAACGATACGGTATTAAAACACGTGACCTGCGTACGAATCGGCTTTGCACCTTCTTCTGCTGAAATTTCACCCTGGGCAATTTGGACTAATTTTCTGGATACTGACCCTTTCACCCGTGCCTGAAAGAATAAGTATTCATTTCGTATTCATTTAGTATTCATTTTATTAATTTTAGACAGACGCATATTCCTGACGGCCAGGGGGCGCTGTGATATCACTTCAGACGATCGAAGCGTCAACGCAACTCCCCGGCCCCCCTTTCAGCACAATTAAATCGATAACCATAGATCGGGTGTTCCATTTTCTTAAGTGGTGTAGGGTTTCGCTTGTTAGAGCCATCAACATTTGTCTTTGAGTACAGTCTGTGACAGGATGAGGGAAACCTTAAACATTCCCTGTCTGCTCAGCGACCCACGAGCCTCTGCTTCTACGAAGATTACTTTGGCTAAATACAGACAGGTTAATTTACACTTTTGGGGGACCATCAGGTTGTAGAGATTTATATGGTTGTTTCTTTGCCTCTGGAAGAGCGATGATTATGTTTGAAGGGGATTTTGCTCATCTGCACGAGACGTGTTTAACTTCAGTTTTTAGGATTTTAGTGATTCAGAATTAACTTTTATTGTAATTTTGAACCGCGTCTCAGTGCTGTGGAACCACGTTGTTTTATTGTTTTTGTCTATGCATAACCATCATGTGTCACGGCTAAATGATAGCACAGCGAATACTTTCAGAATGATCGATAGTGCATCTCAATTCTCGCGCTGACCCGCATAGACCCGGGCTGCCTGTAAACTGATATTCAGGAACAAGAACCATTAGCGCACTCAGTTGGCTCTAAAGGAGGTCCAGGGACGAAAAAAAAAAATCTCCTTTGAGGATGAGAATGCAAAACGATGCATTGAAATGGGGGATTTAAGGAGATAAGGAAAACAAAAAGTGAGTGTATAGCCATGATTTCTTGTTCTTTTCATTGCAACGCTGTAAAAAAATGTTCATACGAGTTCTGCGTAATACATTATTGCATTAATGAAAAGAAGAAAAACATACTGACCATTAACCATGATGACGTTTGGAGCACGTAATCCTGTAATTTGGTGATTTTCGGCTGGCTTTAATCTCTTCTGATAAAGCAGACAAGACAGAATCGATTCCGTCCGGTCAATATGGTGCCTGGATTAACTGACCATTTAAATTATCTTTGAACATTGTGATACGACGAGGGTTAATTATCTTGATTATTTAGTTATTATTATGAATACAAAATTGTATTGTTGCCGTTATTATTTATATATAATTATTGTTATAATTTTTTTAGCAATATTACACTATGTTATTATTATATATGTTAGGAAGTCATCGCATACAAATCAAGGTGCCCTTATGATAAAGTTATTTCCAGAGTGGAATGATGCATTTGAGTGGAGCTGTCCGTGGTTCTGAAAGAGACAAAGTCGCCTGTCCGACGAACTCGACGATCCAACGTTGCCTTGGATGGCAAGTAATGAACATTTAGTTAAAATATAAAGTTAAACGAGTAAATACATTCAGAGAAATAGTGTATTTATAGTTTGGTAACACATTTAATACAACACACTCAGGTGTGCATGACACCTGCAAAGAGGTTCCCAGTTATTGCAACAGTGTACACCGCGTGCATTACACTTACCCACTGCTTATTATTTTATGATAATGAACTGCGAATGTTCATTCGCAGTTCATTCTTATTGAAATCACATGGCAGTAACCGTTGAAGAATAAAAAATACAGTCAACACTACTGTTATATGTCATTCCATATCTGGGAACTACAAGAACTTAACGATCTAGACGCGAATGTCCCTCGGCGAATGAACTACGGGGCGGTGGGGTGATTCAAGAACTTAATCCATTTAAACATCGAATGTTCAAGGGGATTATGGGAGAGACGATTCGGATTGGCTGGCTATTATGTCATGGAAGTAAGACGGATTTTGTTGTTGTTGTAGTTTTTTCAGTCACTCAGTCGGTCATACGGCGGATTTGATTAAAAACTGATTATCTCTCTTTTGACCAAATCAAAACCTCTCTTCTGGCATTTCATTCCTCCAATCTACGTAGGTATGCAGAATCGGATTAAATGATGAAGCCTTATTAGTTTATGGTTCTAAATGTTTGTGCAAATGCAAATTGTAGGCTAAAACACAAAACAGGTGTTCTTATTTTACAAGACAGCATTGGTCTGTACTCTGCGGCCAGTGTAAAGAACAAACGGGAATCTTTGAGTGTCAAATTGAACCTTCACAGGTTCGACTATGAAGGAACACCCGTTTTTTTTTTTTGACAGATTTATATGAACTGGTTGCATTGCAAATTTATCACTCTCCATTATTTGTGGCACAGGTCAATTTATTTTAATAAAAATGGAAAAATCACGTGCAAATAAATGGTTTTATTAAATTAGCAAGTTTGTTTCACACTTTATGCTTTATGCTATATGCAAACTGCTCCACCTTTGACATTTTCCATTTCTCTTAATGTCTGGCGAGAGAGAGAGGGGGGGGGGGGGGGGGGGAGAGAGAGGAGAGAGAGAGAGAGAGAGAGAGAGAGAGAGGCATGAAGGAAGGAACAGTACTACAGGTGAGAAATTACATAGTTCAGGGGTAATTTACCCTGCTTAATGTATGAAATCACACACACACACACACACACACACACACACACAAACACACAATGCATGGTAAGAACTAACGCTATAATTCATGTATTTTCAAATGTGCAATAATATGTATTTCAACTTGTAAAGCTGTAATCACGAAAGCTTTTTAAAAAAACAGATCTTACAGCTTCTAAATAGACGCTTAATAATCCATTACTTTGAGAGTGGGACTGTGAGGCAGTCGGACGCGGCGTGTTTCACAGGCAAACGCTGAAACGCTGGGGGTCGACAGAGAGCCTTAGTGGCATGTGAGCCTTCTCAGGCAGCCTAACCAGCCAGAAGTGGTTAAACTGACTCTGTTACCAGAACTATGTACAGATTGTATATCGTGCTGTCAGTTCATTCATTCGTCTGACTTCAAGTATGTCGACTTAAATCTTCGTCTTAAACCATGTTGAGAACAAAATGAAGTACAGTATTGCAGTATAAACAGCAGCGCATGTAAGCCAGTCTCTAATAGATATTAATAGAATAAAACAGAATGGGTGTTATACTGACGGACTTTATCTATGATGCAGGAGCCAGTTTTTGCCGTTTTGTACTGTTGCTCTTGGATCGAGGTGCACCTGCTGTTGGATTCCAATATTTAACCCATATTCATTTGCCACTGAGACAGCTGCTTTTTTTAAAATGCTAATATATTTCTTTAGTATCTTTAATATACAATTTATCTGGCTTTCTGGTTTAGCCAATATGTTTTTTGTGAGGCAAAGTCATACCTCCTGGAAACCACCTGGACTTCTGTGTTTTAAATCAAACCAAGGTGATGTTATATTTTTTGCACTGTTTTGGAGCATTTGATAAAGGACCACAAGAAACTTCTTGTCAAAATGAATGAAAAGTGAATTAAAGTGAATTAAAAGTGAATTAAAAGTGCTGCTACTTCACAGGCGGTTTGACATTGGTCGCAAGGTAGAACTCAAAGAGTGACAGTAGGAGGGGTCATATCTGAGCAAGGTACTCTGGGAAGTGGAGTCCCACAGGGATCAGTGTTGGGAGTTCTGATTTTCCAGATGATACAATACTTGGAAGTGTAGCAAAAAAAAAAAAAAAATACATAAATAAAAGAATTAACTGCTTTGTCTCCCAATTTGGAAAACCTAATCCTGTTAATCATTTCTGCAACCAGCTTGGGGGTTACTAATGCACACTGAGACACTGTAGTCAACGCTAACTGAAACCCTTCAATCCCTGCAAGTGTTACCCTATGTGACTCCCAGCCATAGCTGGCAATGGCATGGACCGGATTGAGTACCATACAGCAGGCCTTCCTGGCCCTAGAACAGAGGCTTAACAGGATTAGCCACCCGACAGCCCTGAAAAATATTTTTAATCTTCTAAAGTAATCCTAGAATTCAGAAATGGAAATAAACCCTGCGAATGAAAGTCAGTTTAGCTAAATGTTAAGTTGACCGCATGTACAAACAAAAAAATTAAGCCGGGAATATTTTATGGAATAAACAAAATTAGCATGTGTTTGAAAAGGACTTGGGAGTTGTAGTTGATCAAAGGCTATCAGGATCTAGGCATTGTGCTGTAGCAGTAAAAAAAAAAATCTGGAATGTATAGCAAAAAGAATTCATAATGAATCAAAGGATATATCTACAATGCCTTTGCCAGCCCACGCTATGTACTTGGTGCAGTACTAGCACTACACTACAAGGAACCTATAGCAGATTAGAAAAAGTTCAAAAAGGGCAACTAAGCTAGTTCCTACTATGAAAAATAAAAGAGTTCAGATACTTCCTCAGGCTTAAAATGAGATAATATAATAATACATTATGGCCTGTTCTCGTGACATGTGATTATGCTTTTATTTTCTTCTGACTTCAAACTGCTAATTTGGCACCTGATTACCAAAATAATAAATATATGAATTAAATATATATATTTATCACATTTACCTAAATTCTCCATTGCAATACCATTGGGGATGTGTGATATGGACACGTTCATTGATTATACAGCTGTTTAACGTTATAATTTCTGCTACTTGCAAATTTGTGCCCTGACATAAGAAGAAGACAATATAGTTGCTGTTTACATGAGGTCCATTTTTATTTGCTTAAAGGTATACTATGTAGTTTCAACTCGTTCTTTGTTTACATTCAAATTTTCTCCCCAAAAAACATTGTATGTGTCCTTGTGGTCTAATAAACATGTGGAATGTATTTCCTACCTCATCGTTCGCAAAGTGTTTTTTTGTTAATGTTTTGAATGCTACACTGCTGACATCAGCCGCCATAGCCAGAGACAGCTAAAATTGTGTAGACGTCATGAACGGCGGCATAGAGCAGTGACCTGGCCCTCTCGTTCATAGCTAACAATTAGTAAAAAAAAACAAACCACAAAAACAATAAAAAAAATAAAACCCGCTGCTTAGAAAAAAATGGGAAGCAAACTGTAGTTACTGCCAATGCTAAAACATCAGCTAACGTTACAGTAGCTAATGTCTACCTAAGTTGTTGTGAGCCAGCAAACGTGACTTACCAGTCCAGTAGAAATAATGCCATCTCTGCGTCTGTATGGAATCCCCTCTCCGACTCCAGCTTCCTTCACCTGGGAAAAGCCTCTTCACCTATATTTACTTTACGTAGTTTTTTTCCATTAATTTTCTCCATTCCACGTCTCGGCCTGGTTTTCTTTTTTCTCCTCTCGCATCGCTTCCTCCGGTCGGCATCTTGGCTGTGTATACTGAAAAGCCTGTCAGCTCCGCCGGTCAGGGAAAATATGTGTGAAACGTCACCACAATGCTCGTGCGTCGTCTGAGAAGAACACGTGATAAGCAATTTTCGGGGAGCCTTTTTCTCCTACGTGCTCTATATCGCCATCTAGTGTTCTGAAACTACATAGTATACCTATACCAATATTTTTATATACAGTCATTCCACTAAAGCTTCACTGGAGAGAGAGAGAGAGACAGGCTGACAACCAAAAACATATACATTTTATTTATTTATTTATTATTAATGACTTTTTTCGGCATTATTATTATTGTTCTTGTTGTTGTTATTAATAATTATATAAGAATATTATTACTCCGATATAGCGGTTGCTGTTACAGTTAGATATATCAATTCTGATTTATTTACATCCATGTTTTAGTGTACTTCTGCATTTCTGTATGTACACTTTGGCAACATTTACAAGTGTATTTCATGCCAATAAAGCATTTTTGAATTTGAGAGAGAGAGAGAGAGAGAGAGAGAGAGAGAGAGAGAGATTAGAACCAACCAAATTATAATGTAACAAAAACAAAATTACATTACTCTTTGGGAAACTAGAAAACGTGAATACACTGTTGCAGACTATCTGAAAAATTATAAACATAGGAAAACATTGACAAAGTACAGACTCTGTGAGCACAGCCTAGCATTAGAGACCGGCTGCCACCGGCAGACTTGGCTGCCCTGGGAAGAGAGGCTGTGCTCCCACTGCAGTCAGTACCAAATAGAGACAGAGCAGCACTTCCCCATTCAATGTGGTCAATATGAAGAAATTAGATAAAATTATTTTCCAAAATTTAAAAGGATGATTGCCTGAGACCCAACCTGGGAGAGGAGAAAGGTTAAAATTTTAGCACAATATGCAGCTA
>CM056380.1:16315952-16350462 GCA_029718625.1 Synaphobranchus kaupii | reverse complement strand
CACACACACACCACACGTACTCACACACACCCCACTACACACACACACACACACACGTACTCACACACATATGTACACACACGCTCACATTGTACTCACACACATATGTACACACACGCACACATGGTACACACACGCACACACACACACACACACACACACACACACAGACACACACACACACGCGCATACACACACACACACACACACACACACACACACAAGCGCACACAGAAAGCGGCATACAAATAAACATAGGCTTAGGCACACAATAGGCAAATATACATACTCATTCACACATGCAAATACGCACAGGTACACAAGTACATGTACACACACAGACACACACGCACGCACACGCATACAGACAGACAGACAGACAGACAAACACACACACACACACACACACACACAGAGGGATTCTGACAGGGAAACCAGAAGCGTCCCCCCTCCCACCAATGAAGCACAGGAAGAGGCCGACGGTCACATGACCAAGGCAGGAGCGTCTGCACAGGAAGCTGAGCCCCTGGGCCGTCCGTCTCCAGCGGCAACGCGGGGAGCACGTGACTGGGGCGTGGGGGGGTGCTGGCGTACAGCTCCACACGGGGGACATCGACACGTTTACCCTTTCCCCTTTCCCTGTCCCAGCCCCTCTCCCCCTCGCCATTTCACACTCACCTTACTTGGCAGGTGCCCGACGCCCAGGGATATTTTGGGCCCACCTCCACCCTACCCCCACCCCCATATTTTTTGGCACCAGCAATCCGGGGAGCCCTCTTTAGACGCCTCAGCAAACAGCCAAAATATTTCACCACCACCCCCCCCAACAGAAGGAAAATATAGGAGGGAACAGCTGTGGGAGTCTAATTTAACCCCTGCCCCCCCCGCCCCCAGCCCGTAAGAAGCTACTCAGCATCTCCCAGCAGGTCCCACTCCATGCCCCGGTGTCCGCACGTGCAGAGGTGTATTCTGGGACCAGGCTCTGGGGTAATTAGCATAAGCGGGGTCGTTCAAGTCCAACAGTCAGCTCGGATCCTCAAACCTGGCCCGATGACACGACACTCAGATCCTCGCAATAATCTCACCTAGATAAGATACGCTCAACCCACGGCACGCACGCACAAACACACGCACACACACACACACACACACGCACACGCACGCACGCACACACACACACACACACACACACACACACACACACGCAGCCTAATCTCGGTCTGTACTAATATAGCGGACGTGGGCCAGTTGGGAGCGAACGCTAATTGGGGTTCCTGGGGAAAGCTGTGCACAGCTCAGTCCTGGAGATGATTAAAGTTAAAGCAGGTTATGCACTTGGCAAATGGAGGAACACCTGAACTGGCTGGCCAGGCAACAGGATTTTACGTCCCTGACACAAACACCTACAGCAAAGTTCTGCCTAACCTCTACGCCAAGCTCTCCCTTTCTCTCTTATGAGCGGCCCTGGTCAGGTTCATAGTGCTGTAAGGTTATGAGCAGCCTGGTCAGGTTCATAGTGCTGTAAGGTTATGAGCAGCCTGGTCAGGTTCATAGTGCTGTAAGGTTATGAGCGGCCTGGTCAGGTTCATAGTGCTGTAAGGTTATGAGCAGCCTGGTCAGGTTCATATTGCTGTAAGGTTATGAGCAGCCTGGTCAGGTTCATAGTGCTGTAAGGTTATGAGCAGCCTGTCAGGCTCATAGTGCTGTAAGGTTATGAGCAGCCTGGTCAGGTTCATAGTGCTGTAAGGTTATGAGCAGCCTGGTCAGGTTCATAGTGCTGTAAGGTTATGAGCAGCCTGGTCAGGCTCATAGTGCTGTAAGGTTATGAGCAGCCTGGTCAGGCTCATAGTACTGTAAGGTTATGAGCAGCCTGGTCAGGCTCATAGTACTGTAAGGTTATGACTTATGACCTTTACAAGAAAAGGTTGTGTTCGGCCTCTTAAACTGAGATAACACTAAGGCTTGTCCTTGTGGGTCCTTGGAAAAGTTTCCCTTGTATTAACCAGGAATTCCCTGGCCCTGAGACAAGGTCATTTAGCACCATCTGAAACATCAGTGAGGCAAGACTAAACCATGTCCTCAACAGACTCCCCAGATCCTGATCACGGAAGCTAACAGGAAAACAAGGTCCCCCCAGTCATGCCTCAACTCAGGTATGGGTATCCCCGAAAAAGCAGAGACGCTTGAGGGAATAATCCAGCCAGATGTTTATTTTGTATTTTTTTAAATGGCGAAGCTACTTTTTTTTTTAATGAGAAAACACAAGAGTCCCAAGTGGCAGGTGAGGGGGAGAGAAACGGTTGCTCGTTCGCTCGTTCGCTCGTTCGCCTCAGATGTTTTTCGCTTCTGTCGGAGGCGTGTAGGCATTTCTCTTCCAAAAGGCCCACTGGGTCGCCGAACCGCTCGACGGAAAATTGGAAAAAAAAAAAACAACAAAAGAAAAAAAGATTCAAAGAAAAGGAGAAGCAGAATGTTAGCAAATATTTCTTGTGTGCGTGTGGAGCCGGTATGGGACGGCGCTTGGGGGTGTGGTGTGGGGGGGTGCGAGAGGCTGGATTGCATCATGGGAGGGGAGGTCGCTTCGCCTCTGGCCATGTAAACAGGAAATTGAGAGGAGGCGGCCAGCCATGAGAGGAGGATTATGGGTTTTCCTTCATCAGTTTACATTCCACAGGGTGTGCAGCTGAAAGGGGGGGGGGGGGGGGGGTACACGCTAAACCCGAAAATGCTTCTAACGATTCCCTCCCACCCACCCCTCCTCCTCCCACTCCCCCGCTACTTCCCCGAAAATACGCCGCTGCCCCCAGTCTTGGGATTTTCGCCGTAATATTCATGGACTTCCACCCGCCCCAACGCACGACTTCAAAGCGTTTCGGAGCATTTTATTCCGCAGCTTCGGAATGCCGGGAGCGTCGCTGCCGCTGCTGCGCTTCTCTCTCGCTATGCCAGAAATGTAAAACATTCCCAAACCGAGCCTCGCTCTTTCCAATTCCGCGGAGTGTTTTCAGCTACTGCAGAGAGCTTTGGGCCGGGGGGGGAGGGGGGGGGGTGTTGGTAAAAGCCTTCAGGAGCACTGTGGAGTCCCACAGATATTCTCTCCATGCTTGTGCACCCTCAAACACCCTCGCTCTAAAAATAAGCAAGGCTCAAGGGGGGAGAAGGGAGGGGTGCATTTGTATAAATTTCACCAGCAGAAAAAAGAAAGTTATTTCCCTCCACATTATAACTAAATTGTCCCCTTCTATTTATGCATTGTCCATGAGAACTTGCGTACGTGCGTACGTGCTCTCTCTCTCTCTCTCTGTGTGCAACTGTACATGTCTCTGTCATTAATCTTCTCTCCTCCCACTGCCAGGAGACCATCCTGTACAATATTTCCATCACAAGCAGCCGCTTGTGCCAGAAAAGCTCCGCTTTTCCCACAATGCCCCCCGGTTAAACTGGGCCAGTGCGACAAGCGCCGGCATTCATCTGTTTACAATCAGCCTTTCAGCGGGCTACGCCTCTCCGGGTTAGTCAGGTCCGGCCGCCTCCACAGCGAACCGCAGCGAAAATGAAAGCAGGAGTCCTTCGGATAACGACCGTGAAACACCTCCTTCCCGTCACACTTTCTGATGCCTTTCCTAACTTTCTATTTTTTTTTTTTTACTTTTTTTTAAAGAGAGACGACTACTATGTAGAAAAATGATGATTTTACTTTGCTCAGTAGTGCAGGGGAAAAGGATGGGAAGGATTTGCAATTACACGCACAGACTACGAACAATTTAACTAATTGAAACAGACCACACACACACACACAAAATGAATATCCTTGATCTGATAATCAGAGATGTGGGGGGGGGGGGTGGGGGGTTAGGAAGGCCGATCTAAACGGAACCCGACAGAAACTGGTGCGATCGTCGTGTCTGAACGCACCGCCTCAATGCGGCCGTCTCTAAGTAATCGGCGTCCATTTTGTTTTCATCTGGAAGGAGGGGAGAGGGGAGGGAGGAGGGGGGGACGGGGGGGGGGACGGGGGCTGAAAAAGCAAGGTGTGTTTATCTTTGAATCGCACAAACATGCTACCTTGCAAATACCAGCAGGCAGGCAGACAAACCCCCCCTCCATCTCCCCCCTTGCTGGTACTGTGCTATTTACAGTGGCCTCACACAAAGTCACAGGGAATGGAAATAACAACAGGTCTGGAACAGATAGAAATGGCAGCTTCCTCTTTCCTCTTGCTCCCCCCCACCCTCCTCCCACACCTCCTTTCCTATTTGGGCATGTGACAGAGACACCCCCTCCTCCCACGGAGGAACGACAGAGAGACCTGAACCCTCCCCAGTAATCTCCGCTGGACATGTCTCCCCAGGCAGGGATTTGCTACGACTGGCTGCGGGAGGCCTACGGTATGCAAAGCCATCCGGCCCTGTCGCCACGCTTTAAAAAAAAAACACACCCGTTCGCCCCTCCCTCCGCCCGCAGGACAGGAAGGCCACTTCTTAAAACAGACTGCCGTTTTAACCCCCCCCCCCCGCCCCCCCGCCCCCCCGCCCCCTGCGTCCAAATGCCACATCCTGATTTCCCAGCATTCTGTGCTTCAAACACCACTGGTATCCGTCACTTTTATTTATTTTTTTAAATCCTGGGTAAATTAAATAATTTTGATTGCTTGGCAAAAATAAAGAAATAAAGATATTTCATCATCACTTCTGTCCTAAAAAGCAAAAAAAAAAAAAAAAAGGCTCCATATTGAAATACGGTTTGACCGCCTTTCCAGTCATAGCAAACATGGGGCCTTTTTTTTGTCTTGCTTTCACCATTTACAGTATTTTGATGCTGCATGTGTACAGAACTGGACGAAAACAAAAGAAACTGCAAAAATAGGAAATTGAGGAGAAACTGCCCAGGTGTGATCACATGCTTCTTTTCAAATGTTATTTTTTTCTCTTTTTAAACAAACAGACTGCAACTCCCAGACCAGGTAAGGCCACCTACAGGGAGCGTTAACAAAGGGGTATGAACAGACAGGAGGCCATGGTGACATCTCAACATCACAGGGGCCAAGAGCAAGATGCAGAGCTAAATCACAGCACAGATTTACTCTACCAACAGGATTTACTGCCTGTTCCAGATTCAGGGACTGCTTTCAGTTTGTGTGTTCGTGAGGGGTGGGGGAGTTATTTTTGTGTCCTAGTAGATATCGGGGGACGGAGGGGGGTCTGTGAGATGGTTAGCATGTGAACACGTAGGCCCACAAGGCAGTGTTTATTTTTAGAACATGAGCTTTCTCCCCCACCCACCCCTTTCTGGTATGAATGATACTGGACTGGGGGCTGTCTCAGTATGTCTGAGTATTTTCTGTTCAGCTGCAATTATTATTATTACTGTTATTAGTTATGCTTTGACTCGTTTGTGTGTGTTTGGTGTGTCTTGTCCCACCAACACTGACTGACTGAAGCTCTGACAGTGCTAGGAGAAGGGTAGGAGAAAGAAGCCTCTTTGCCCCCCTGGCACCTCAATCTGTCCCTGGCAGCGAGGCAGCCAATCCAGGGATGACTGGAATAATAATCGCTGCCAACGTGCGGCCCCAGGGTCGGTTCCTGTTCGTTTAGTCTCCGTCCCCGTTTGCTTTAGTGCCTGACTTGACGGTGGCCATTTTGGAAATGTTCCGAATCCCTCCGATCTGTAATCTTCAGAGCAGAATCTTCTTGTTTGGCGAGCAGCGTTCAGCCAGTGTGACGTTGAAGCCCGTAGCCTACATCTGTTTTTATCTCTTAACGTTAGGAAGCGGGGTGTGCGAGTGGCTGAGAAATTATGTTTAATTTCTTCAAAGCGTTTCTCTGGTTTCTGCAATCTCCCGCCTTTCGACTATAAATCCAAACATCCACAGGAGCTGCACCCACTTCAGGGTTTGAGATTGTTAAGATGTCTGCTTATGGCAGTCAGACATCAATGATGAACACCAGACGGACTCGTGATGTGGAGCCGGGGGCATTTGAGGTCTTTTGTTTAAAAACATTTTCAACCACACCAGCATATCTTGTTGGAGAACGTGTACATTTAATTCCAAACATTAGACATTAGCACACATTATGAGACATTATGTTTTCACCAACAGCTCAAACGTAGGCCTAGGCTATAGCCTAAAGTGGCATTAACAGGGTTTGACTGCCGCAAAATCCCCAGAGCAGCGACGGTTTGTTTTGTTTTTTTCTTCCTCGCGGCGCTGTTGTTCATTGTTGGTATCCATGGCGTCAAATCCGTGCAGTAGCCTAGATAGGCTATTCCCGTCAGGCAGCAGTGACAACAAACATAGCTCACACGGGACCGCGCTAATGGAAAAGGACCGATAATTTACAGCCTACTCTAAGAGAAGATTCCGGTCCTGCTCCGTCAGCTTCCAAAACACTTCTGCGTCCATGCTTCTCTCGTCCTTTTTAATTTTTCCCTCATGTTCCTACTGTAAATGGCGAGGCCTGAATCGCCCCGTTGTTCGGAGGGTATTCTGAAAAACGGAGCGTGCGAAGCGCCGCGTTTCCCGGAGCAACAGCTACCCCTGTTGAAAGCACCGCGCCAGATCACCCCCACGGGCTTTCTGACGAGACGTTTTGCAGACGCGGCCGGGGGTTTCATTCGTCGGGTGAAATATGATAATCTCATTGGGAATCCTGAGGCTCACATTTCCGTTCGGCCACAACAGTCTTGTGCATATTTTTTTCCATCTATGGATGTAGGCCTAGGTTCTGCCACAAAACTATAACTCCACCAATTTCCAGCGTTGGGTGCACTGTTAAGTTTATTCCATTCCAAAAATATTTATGGTAGGCCTACAACTACCACATTGTTTACCAAACACGTAAACCAACCTTCTGAGCACAATGCTATTGCGAAATTGTATACTGTGCACTCTCGTTATTCACAATATTATTTATTAATTTTGCAGGCCATGTGGTCAAAATGCTCTTTTCTAAGTTTTATAACCGCTTATGAGGCAAATCACTAGTAAAGTAGCCACCAGCGAATGTACACCATAATTATATAAACTGAATGCAATGACCACATATTTTGGCCCCAAACTGTTTATCCCATGTAAAGTAACTTGGGTGTCAATCAGATAGCCTACTATATACGAAAATTAGTTGTTGTTATTATTATTATTATCCTAAAATTATAGCACATTGCATGAGCAGCTTTGGGAATTAACGCCCTTGGTCTCAATAAGTATAAACTCCATTATAATTGTTATATTTAAAATAATATTAAATGACTGATCTGCATAGATTGATAGAACCTCTCGCTCACACAGCTTTGAAGATGAACACCCGTCTACTGAATTCTGCTGGCAAGGAACACAGATGTCGTACTACTGCCCCCTACAGGAGACCAAGTATGATGACTGTCTGGCCACCGCTTACTGTCTGACTGCGAATTATGAAAGACGACCTCATTGCACGAGGAGACATTAAAAACACTTCCAGGTATGGATCAGTTCATTTCAAACCATTTCCCCATTAGGAACAATATTGCCTGCAATATTTCAGACGACAGAAAGCTATACGATGTGCATAACTCTTTGCCCACTAAACTGTCAATAACATTGATCTAATATATCTCAAAAGAACACCAGCTCGATGTAAAACTGGAAGCTTGTCGCAGTCGTTTGAGCAGCAGCAATGCTCTCGAAATTCTCAGTACTCTGGAGCAGTCCTCTCAGGTACTGATGAGTCTAATAGTGGCTCCCAATGTTATGAGCCATCTCAAGATAATAATAATAATAATAATAATAATAATAATAATAATAATAATAAATGGCTTCATGTCCATTTGCTAATTTCACACTTAAGTGCTATTTTTAGCACAGTAGCCCCTGTTCTAGACACTTGCAAAATGGATGGGTCTACACTGTTACCCGTGGATTTTTTTTGTCTCACACTAAGAAAAAAACGAATTACTTTTAACAGAGAACACCGTTCTGTGACCTAGTCTTTATTCCTTTAACAAACATAAGAAAAGGAAAAAAACTTGCATGTCTCAGTATCTGCTCTTTAGGGTACTGGAGCCTGGAGCTTGTCCTATCCTGGCTGGAGTACTACACCGGTTTTCCAAAAATGGTGCTTCATGGGAGGAGTTGGTTCTGCAATGCAGAAGATGTATTTCATAAAACTGAAAAAAAAAGAAAAAAAAAACACAGCAATGAACGTTGTTCAGCAATGAACGAATGTTCCAATGAACACTGCGGTTTTATCATCTGGGGTTTTGAACCAACTTTATTCGTTGGCGAATTATGGCACTGACAGTACACAGAACTGGACAAGAAATTTCAATGCATGTTAAAAAGCCAAAATGACAAAAAAAAATTTTTAAAAAGGAGACACCAGATGATGATTTCCTCATTATGTGGGTTGTGGGCCGAGAATGTTAGAGAACCACTATAACACACTATAACACATTTACATGTAGCAGACGCTCTTATCCAGAGTGACTTACAGTTTACATTTCTACATGCTATCCATTTATACAGCTGGATATATACTAAAACAATATGGGTTACTGAAGCAATAAGTACTGCTCAGGGGTACAACAGCCATGCCCTTCATGGGAATTGAACCCACCACCTCTGAGTTGGAAGCCCAGCTCCCTAACCATTATACTACAGTGCTGCTCTATACGATGTGTATACCCGGTTCAGAATGCTCTGTATACCCGGTTCAGAATGCTCTGTATACCTGGTTCAGATTGCTCTGTATACCTGGTTCAGATTGCTCTGTATACCCGGTTCAGAATGCTCTGTATACCTGGTTCAGATTGCTCTGTATACCTGGTTCAGAATGCTCTGTATACCTGGTTCAGATTGCTCTGTATACCTGGTTCAGAATGCTCTGTATACCTGGTTCAGATTGCTCTGTATACCTGGTTCAGAATGCTCTGTATACCTGGTTCAGAATGCTCTGTATACCTGGTTCAGAATGCTCTGTATACCTGGTTCAGATTGCTCTGTATACCTGGTTCAGATTGCTCTGTATACCCGGTTCAGAATGCTCTGTATACCTGGTTCAGATTGCTCTGTATACCTGGTTCAGAATGCTCTGTATACCTGGTTCAGATTGCTCTGTATACCTGGTTCAGAATGCTCTGTATACCTGGTTCAGATTGCTCTGTATACCTGGTTCAGAATGCTCTGTATACCTGGTTCAGAATGCTCTGTATACCTGGTTCAGAATGCTCTGTATACCTGGTTCAGAATGCTCTGTATACCTGGTTCAGATTGCTCTGTATACCTGGTTCAGATTGCTCTGTATACCTGGTTCAGAATGCTCTGTATACCTGGTTCAGAATGCTCTGTATACCTGGTTCAGATTGCTCTGTATACCTGGTTCAGAATGCTCTGTATACCCGGTTGAGAATGCTGCCGACAGGCCAGTCCTCAATACATGCCCATGGCATGCACCACCCGTGTGTTAGCACTGCTAATTATCTGTAACCGTTCACAACTCCATGGTTCAGCAGGCAAGACTGTCAAAACCACATAACCTTCCTACCCATCCGGCAAGCAAGGTCTCCGTCACACGGTTTGAATGCAAAATAAAAAATTTTTAAAAAACTGAAGAAATATTGAACATTTTAACAATGTTGAATACAAATTATGTAAACAGGGCCATTGCACTCTCAGTAACAGCCTGTCTTATGTCCCAACCATTCTCTGGACATTGGAAAAACCTGCAAAATATATAAATATATAAATTATAGGGAAAAGAATCATTAGAATATCAGATGTAAAATAATATATTATTTAAAGCATATTTTACTGCTGAAGAATCAAAAAAAATTAACTAATGGTACTAAGTCTCATTTGTTATGCAAGTTTCTCTTTAAAATGTGAATTCTATAATAGGATGAGCTGCCATGAACACGCTATTCTGATACGTGCGGGTTCAGTAAGATTAACTATTTCTTCAAATTTAGCAGCGAAAGATGAATGTGATGAATGAGCTCCAGCAAGCGCTATTCTAGCCTGTTTAAATGATCTTTCTGTACTTTGCTCTGGCTAAAAGTCTCCCCTAGGTACCGACACCTTGAATTGTTAACTCTCACGTCAGTCCAGTGATGTGGGTGTGGCTAGGAGGTGATGATGATGATGATGCAGCTCGGTGGCTCGTGCTGTTACAGACTGGCATCACCTCCGATCACCTCATCTGGAATCCTGAAAAGGCGGCTCTGTGTTTCGGTGACCGGCAGCTGGGCTGGGGGTGTGTGTGTGTGTGTGTGCTGGGGGGGGGGGGCAGGATGTTTAATCACCAAGGAGACAAGTGTCCATGGTGGAGGGGGGCGGGAGCTACACTCTCTTGTTCCAGACATAACGCCAGTGGCGGACAAAACCCTGACCCAGCCAGCCAGCGCCCCCCCCCAACCCCCCCCCCCACTCCAACGGGCGTGGCCAGGGCCGAGATCCACTGGGCTCCCGCCAGAAACCCCTTGCCTTCCCGGAAAATAATTTGCTGTCCCAAAAAAACAGCTCTGGAATGGGAAACCCCAGAGCTCAGGGAAAATACCCGGGTCCATCCATTCGTCCGTCTGTCTATACTCTATACGTTTTTATTCAATTTGACACATTTCTGGGCCCCGGTTCAGCTTTGTAACTTTTTTTTATTTTTATTCCTATTGTAGGGAGGTCCAAAAAATATATATCTTTCAGTTCCTGTCTCCTGGCGGACCCCAGCGCCAGACAGAGCCCGCCAGAGCTCAAGAAATAACAGCTGCACGGAGGAGGGGAGGTGCAGAGGGGGATATAAATACTAAACCGTCTTCCGGGGGGTTGATACCAAACTCCGTGAATGGCCTTGCTGCAGCCCTGCATATTCTGATACTGATAGATTCCCCCCCCCCCCCCCCCCCCACACACACACACACACACACACACCTTTCCTAACTTTGAACATGCCTGTCTGTATGCGAGAGACAGAGAGAGGAAGGGAGAACGACAGGAGAGAGAGGAGAGCGAGGGGGAGAGTGAGAGTGAGAGTGAGAGAGAGAGAGCATGGCGGAAATCTGAGAGAGAGAGTGAGTGAAAGAGAGAGAGCGCAGGAGAGAGAGAGAGAGAGAGTGAGTGAGTGAGTGAGAGAGAGAGAGAGAATGGCGGAAATCTGTCTCAACAACAAACTCCTCTGCTTCAGAGCTGCGGCCATCACCCTAGAAACACCCATCTGTGGGGGGGGGGGGCTAATTATACCGTTGCCATGGCCTCCTTAATGACTTGTGACCATGGCGACGGAGCTCAGTGCTGTAAAGGATGATAAGGCTGAGACAATTACAGCGGGCCACAGGCACCTGGCACGCTGAGTCAGCAGCCCCTACGAATCGCAGCTTAAAAGCCCGGCCAGCCGCGCAGTCCTCTCAAGATGGCCGGGGGCTACGCTAATGACCCCAGACGCACGCAGCTCTCTCCAGCGGCCTGCTGGGAACTCTGAGCGTCTCCGCTAAATGGCTACAGATCGGTCCCCAACGTACAGTTCTGACATGACAGCCTAATGTACGAGGAGCTAAGTGTTGTGCCGCAGGAAAGATCTCGTTGTTGGGGGGCCGGGAGTAGCCCCAAGGGGGCCAGAGACTGGCTACTAAAAGAGCATTCAACTGTTGGGCTGTAAATAAGTACTGGGGAAGAAGCCCTCCTGCGGGTCCAGTGTGTGGAGATCGAGAGGTTTGGGGACAGCGTTGAGACTCTGTGGGTCCAGTGTGTGGAGATCGAGAGGTTTGGGGACAGCGTTGAGACTCTCCGGGTCCAGTGTGTGGAGATCGAGAGGTTTGGGGACAGCGTTGAGACTCTGTGGGTCCAGTGTGTGGAGATTGAGAGGTTTGGGGACAGCGTTGAGACTCTGTGGGTCCAGTGTGTGGAGATTGAGAGGTTTGGGGACAGCGTTGAGACTCTGTGGGTCCAGTGTGTGGAGATCGAGAGGTTTGGGGACAGCGTTGAGACTCGTCATAGAAACTCGACCAGCCAATCTTTCCAACTTCTAATTTATTTTTTGGGTGTCATTTTCCCCAGTGGAAAAGAGAGTCCACATGCCACTACGCTCAAAAAAATTTAAAAAAAAGAAAAGATGGAAAAAAATGTCCTGTCAGCTCAAAACAAGACGTTGAACCGCCTGCAGGACGTTGAATAGGTGGTAAAGTGCCCCTCACTCCTGGTCCTGGAGAGCTGTAGGGTTTTCTGGCTACTTTGGTACCACTCTACACTTAATCGATTAATACCTTTAAATAAAGGTAAAATAAAAATAATCAATCAATTAAAGTGATTGATTACATGGTCTATTGTAATCACCTGGTTTTCTGGGTCTGAACTGGTTGCTGATTAAAAAAATGGAAGACCTCAGCGGACCCTGGGTTCAATAGAAAGCCCGGGATAACCATCCGTATTATTCATAAACAACAAAGGGCACCGTTTATCTGTTCAGGTCAGCCGCGGTGGACTCCCTCAGCCAGCGGTGATGTCATTGACATTCCGACCTTGGCTTAGTGCAGGGGCTGCATGGTTTCCTCGAAATTTGATATATGAGACGGGCGGGGGGAGTGATATGAGAGTGGAAAAGCCGTCTAGGAGAAGGAAAAAAAAAAAACAAGGCCCAAAGGATTAGGTCACACCCTCAAACAAAACATATCTCCATTCCACTGAGCCTCCCAACCCTGATCCGTCTTTCTGTGGAGTTTGAAAGCCAGGGGGATATGTCGGACGTGTGTGGGTTTTTTTTTTTTTTCCTTTCACACAAATTCCAGGAGCTCTCGGTAATGTCTGGTCATGATGAGAGGGGTACAGACTCAGAATCTCTCCCCCCTTCCCCGTCCTATCGGCCTTTTTCCAGTCAGCTGTGCACTTAATGAGAGAAACAGCAGGGCCTCGCGGATAATTCACACGTCGCATAAACACACACGCCACACCCTTACCTGCTGCAACCCTGCCTTAGCACACTAAAAGGCCCACAGCACTCTAAAGCCACTTGCACACTGCCCCAACAAACATCAACAAACACCAAAGTCTGTTCGGTGTGCGGTGCCTGTTGGAGTTGAAGTTTATTCAAAGTATATTTAGTCTTCATATGACAAATGTGATTATATAAGCTAGGCTACTAATATGAATCCTGCTAGTTTGTCCGGGCAGTGTGCAACTTGACAGTTATTTCCCCACAACATTTTTAATGCAACTGCTAATGTTGGTCAGTGTGCCGGCAGCTTAAAAGGCCTCTGCATGACACCACCTTTTAGCACAAACCAGTGGTCTCAAACTCCAGTCCTGGTTGGCTTTTCACAATTACATGGATAATTTAGCTCAAGTCAGTGATTGGATAGTATCCACCACGCAAATTGTTTATGAGGTCTACAGAAAAATGGCTGCAGAGTCCTGCTGACAAACTTAGTTGCAGGTTTGAATCCCAACCAGTGGTGCTGTCATTGTACCACAGGCAAGGGAAGTTCACCTGAAATGCTTCAGCAAAAATCCAGCTGTATAAATGGATTGTGTGTAAAAATAAATGTGTTAGTTTATCTAGATGTGTAAACCAGCGCAAAAATGAGCTGAGGTATAGGCAGGTTTAATTCGCCCAAGTGTGGCTGTGCCTTAAAGGGACAGTTTACAGTTGGCCCAGACAGATATGCATACACACGCGTTTATTCTTCACAAAAATTACGTTTAATGCTTATTTTGTTTGGAACTATTTCCTATGCGCATGCGGCCATCGAACTCTGTGTTCACTGTTCAAGAAATAAAGTAGCCTAGCCTCCCGGCAGCATTTGAGAACTGATATTTTTATCATTGAGAATAAACGCTATATTACGTTTGTGTTCATATTTGTAGGCCTTACAACCTCCGGAAACATAACACGCTGCACAAGCTGATTTTTAAAGTGTATTCTGGTTGATCATCAGAAACGTTTGTTAAGCATCTATCATATATCCTTCATCACACACAAAAACTGCCTCGATTACAAACATGTTGAGAAACTGAGACGATATCACAAACGGTCAGAAAGTGAACTATCCATTTAAACAAGAGGACACGCGTCAAGCAGTTGTGCAGGTGAGTGCGTGTACTCTGCTCACGTCCGTGTTTTTAGTATGAAGTCACAAATGAATGTTTAACCATTCTCAAGACCCGTTTGATTTTACAGACTGTGAATTCCCCCCAAATGCTCCAGTGAGCAATGCAATGGGGAATTCACAGTCGATCAAAGTACGAGGGTTTGGCGCGCAACAATCTACAGTTCATCTGCGCCGTGTAGGCAACACAAATGTCCCTCCAGGGTTTCATCTGTTGGTAGGTGAGGGGCCAACGTTTCTCTAATGTCTTAAAATACAGAACATCGACTGATGGCGTCTGAAATTCAACCCTAAATTAGTACACCGACGGAGCAATGAATGCACCTTACACTTCAAACAAACAACTGAGGTAGCAAGTAGCTCGGTATTTATTTGTGTCTCTTCTTTGCCTACCTGATTTTCGTGTACTCCTTTGCTGTTTAGAGCTTATATGGGCTGTGCCTTCGCCTTTGCCTGTGATTTGTTCAAACCACAGAACTCTATAAGAAGTTATGTGGTTCAAACGGACAAACTTCATCAAACAACCATTTGAAAAGTGAGTCCTGGCACCACTGCACACAACATTTCGGAGCCAAACCTTGTAAATCTGTTGGTACAGTTCGGTTCCAGCAAAGACTCCTAACGGGGGGCATTTGGAGGGCCATTGGTCCAGTTTTATTTATTAAATCAGTAATGGCTTCACGCTAGTCTGGCATTTACACACGACCGGGCCACAATCCGTGTTACACTGCTGGCAATTTATCAACAGGCCCACCCGCCTGCATAGGTCAGCGCAAGAACGCACTGGTGGATATATCTTTATTAACATTGTGTGACACTCACCTTGTCGGCCAAAAACGTCCGAAGAGCTCGTATAAAATAATGTACGATAAAGTACCGGCAGAGGGAAATACTTACAGGTTTAGCACGCCGTTTTTTTGTCTTTTCTGTCTAGTCCTGTTATTCTTCAAATTTCGGTAATTCTGAAATATTTAAACAAAACTTGGACTTGCCCCTAAAAAAATCCC
Source organism: Synaphobranchus kaupii (assembly GCA_029718625.1). NCBI lineage: Eukaryota > Metazoa > Chordata > Actinopteri > Anguilliformes > Synaphobranchidae > Synaphobranchus > Synaphobranchus kaupii. The sequence goes on along the minus strand of CM056380.1, from coordinate 16,335,388 downwards.
CACTGGATCCATACACATATGCTTTTGCCATTAATAAAAATGTTTTACTATATTTTATTTGGCTGTTTGCCTCTGTAGTCTAGACAATTTTGTTAGGCAATTGATATGTCTTATGTATTTATTTTCTGGGGGGGAAATACTTCTGTAACGTCTAGTATCTTCACACCAGTCACAAGAATAAATCATTTGTCATCATGAATCGCTACTGCCCCCTGGTGGCTACATGTGGTACATCTGTTGCATTATTTGCTGTTTCAAACTACTTTTTCCATCAGAATTTTTACAATCAAACTAGCGGTGTGCTGGTAACTTTTTTTGTTACACAACTTTTAGATTATTTAAAAAAGAGACGATTCAGAAATAATCTAATGAGGAACCCTGGCATAAAGGTTCATTCACACAGGCTGCCATTCCCAAACCACTGCACCTTCATACACTTAGAGGAACATTCAGGTAATTTAAAAAATTTCACCTTAAAACTAATTGATGGTAAATTTACCTTCCCACTGATAATATGGCTTGAAAAAAAACCCTCACCAAATCACAGCATCCCAATCTTCAAGATATATCCCTGTCCAGTCCTGTAACAAACTTCTCGAGTCACTCGTAATGAGACAGGCCTGAGAGATGCATTTTGGATGCAGGACACAGCAAATACGATATGTAAATGACAACAACTTACAATGGGGCCATTTTCTTAATCTTCCAGCAGTGGAGGGATCAATAAAACACAATGACGTCGAATTAGGGTGTAATTTCCCGTTAACATCGGGACAGAATTACGGCACTAGGAGAGAGTAAATCAGGACACTGACACCAAAAAAAAAAAATGTTCCAATTCACTGATTGAAACCATTTTTTATTGTCATGACGTTTCAAATAAAGAGAAAACAATCACTTTCACTTACCAGGATTTGACCTAAGAAAAGTTATACATAAAAAAAAATAGCTTCCCTATCAGGGGAAAAAAAACTATTAAAAAAAAATATACACTAGCCTTTCCTTAATTGAGGTGGTTTCCGTAAAGGTTTTTACACTTTTTTTCCCTGTATCGTGTTATTGTTTAAACCTTTTTTTCCCCGCGCACAATAGCGGTTACAGTAGTTGAGATAGTCAGGAATATTATTATGCAACACTTTGCCTTGTTCCATGTCCATAATTGAGTTTTCCTTGAAAAAGACAGAATATGTATAAACTTCGCTCCAGGCTTAAACAGACAGAAAACAACCTTGAAAGACATGCAATATTCTATTTGTATATCTTTAACAGCTAGCAGCACCTCTTCAGCTTCATGCCGTTATGATATGAATGCAGAAAGGAAGATTGGGGGGGTGTAGGCTTTGAGGGCCAGTCATTTCTTTGTGGTCTTAAATTTATGTTTAATTTAAGGCCGGGGAGGGTTTTACAGTCACGTGGGGACATGTAGTGTGTGCATCATCAGTTTAATATTTATTTTTTGTTGTTGTTGTTGCTCTTTCATTTTTACATACATGACTTGGGCAGGACTCAATTCAACAAGAAGACTTTTTTCTTATAAATATGGCAGGAGTCAGAAGAGCAGTGACTCATGTGGACGAGAGACAAACAAAAAGAGTGAATAGAAGGGGTGTCCTGGATGAGGGGTGTCCTGGAGGGGTGTACTCTCAGGTTAGGCTCTCCTGTCACTCAATATCATCTTCAGCCAAGCTCTGCGCAGTGACGATTCGCTGCGGAGGGGAAAGGGGAGGAGTTATTACATAGCGGGAGGGTGGGTCAGCCCCCCCCACCCCCACGAGTTTCAAACCGCAGCCACAAGATATGATTGGTTCCCTTCAGCTCAGTGGGCCAATCACACTCTTGATGATTCCCAAGTGGGCGGGGCCACAGCCTTGAGGAGGTGGTCACATGCCAACCCGCTTCTCTGAAGTCGGTTACAACTGGCTGCAGGGTCTTCATACTTCATGCTCAACAGATACTCGGTTACGTCCTTCTCCATTTCTTAACTAGTTAACTACAGTTAAGAAACTTGTTGGTAACAAACGTGAGTTTCCAGGGCGACACAAACAGTACAAAACACCCTCTGCCAGTGCAGTGCCATCTTGGGTCAGGACCCTTAAGGAATTTTCTGAAGCCGGATTGAGTTGGAATGTTTCTGCGTAAACCGGTAAGGAGATGGAAGCCGTCATTATTAAGAGTCTGTGCGGTCTCAAAAACACACCAGACTGATACTTCATCAAATATTTTAGCACCATTAAAAAAAAGTTAACCGTCAGACAGACCTGGGTCAAATATATATTTTGAAATACTTAACTTTTTAGATGCTGGTAATTTATGAAAACACTCAAGCAAATCTGTTTTAAATAAAGTGTATTAATCATTTGATTTCATTTTATTTAAAAAAAAAAGAATATTTTTAAAAACAGTTCTAAAGCCATCCATACATACTAGAATTTTACTGGCGTCTAAATAATTCAAGTAATTAAAATAAATATTTGACCTAGATCTGTTAACCATAAAAAAAATTTCAAAACTCAACAAGCATACAACATTTTTCAGTCGCTCAGGATAAGAGCACCTGATAAAAATATGAATGTCCAAGAGCCGAAATAACTGAGAGGTACAGAAGCAACACCCTGAGCCTTGCTTTACTCTTGGATTTCTCTGGCATTCTTCCTTGTCCCAGCAGCTAAAGGCAGCTAATGGGGGGTTTTATAAGAATGCGCCCAGTAACAGCATTTAACCCCACCTTGCTCTCTGGCGCCCTCACCTGGCTGATAGTTGGTAATTTAGTGAGAAGCATCTGGAAGACTGGCGGAGGGAGGGTCTGCTGCAGGACCTGGAGCAGCTGCTGTGGCTGTCCGCACACGGCGATGGCGTTGGTCAGGTGATCCACGCCCTTCTCGTAGTCTCCTGAAGGAAGGCGGGAAAGGGGTTGGGGGTCAGGAGTCAGGGGTCAGGTGTCAGGAGCAGAGAGAAAATTAGCAGCTATTCAAAGATAGGAATTACTGTGTAGCAAAAATCTACACCAATGCTAACAGGTGGATGTTTAGCAAAGTGACCATTTCTTTATGGTTTAGGAAAGGCTTGCTTTGTGCTTTGAGTGCAGTTTGAGATCCGGTTGACTACGCCCTGCTGAAAACAAAAGTTTCCGTCCCGTGAATTTGTGCTGCTTGTAAGAAACTAACTTCTAGAGATTTAGAGGCAGGCACAGGTTTTCTGGCTATTCTCATGTCTGGAACAAGGGGCCAAAACCGGGCTTCGCTGTTGAAGCTCACTTCCTGGTCTTGTTGAGAGCGTTGCTCTCTGGCACCAGTGCGGTTGGCTCCAGCATTGGTCTTTCAGGCCCGTTTCTCAACGCAATTCTTGCTTGACAAATGCTTTTCCTTCGTCTAATGTCTCCCCACATTGTATGCCGTTTTAACATTTTGTGGCACTTCCTAGTCAGTGTGCATCACTAGTATCTCATGCGCTTAGTGGATGAACCAGACCCGGCCCGGACTTAAAGGGATAGTTCGGAATTTTGGACATAATGTCTCAATTACGACTTACCCATGATGTCGTTGATTGATGGAAACCATTTTCAGGTAATTCCATGCTGTCCCTTCTTTTTGACATACACACGTTGCTAATGCTAGAGCAACTCTATGGTAACTGGTAGCATCCACTACCAAACGCACTTAAACACTCCACAGTGCACCCAAAGTAAATAAAATACGACGACAGTCTATCGGGGTCATTTTGAGTGTTTATACCATCATTTTTTAAGTCAAACTATCATTGAATCCTTTACTTTGTACTTTACGTTACCTACGAATGTAGTGCCGGCACTGGTCGACTACAACAAAGAAGAGCAGTGGACACGTTCGCTCCGCCTGCGTACTTCCACAGAGAATATTAGGTCAGCACAAAGTAAAGGATTCAACGATAGTTTGACTTAAAAAATTATGGTATAAACACTCAAAATAACCCCGATAGACGGTCGTCGTATTTTCTTTGCTTTGGGTGCACTGTGGAGTGTTTAAGTGCGTTTGGTAGTGGATGCTACCGGTTACCATAGAGTTGCGCTAGCATTAGCAACGTGTGTATGTCAAAAAGAAGGGACAGCATGGAATTACCTGAAAATGGTTTCCATCAATCAACTACATCATGGGTAAGTCGTAATTGAGACATTATGTCCAAAATTCTGAACTATCCCTTTAATGACCATATAAGGGTCCCCCCCACTCCCTACTTTGGCTCCAATGTTTGTACAACTTGGCAGCACTTCCACTGTTTCAAAACACTTTTCACAAGCCTATGGGTGCCGTCACAGTCACTTTGTCCATATTTTTCTACAGTCTATGGTCTGCAGTGTGAAAGTGAGCAGTGGATTCCAGCAACTTTCACACAGTTCCCCCTTTGGGCAGAAGGATCAAGTCATTATATAATGAATGACTGATTTAACTAACTAACAAATTCATTAATTAGCGTCATCACTTTTCCAGGAATTTGTTTGGGATAGTTTCACTCACATTCTCATACAAACACATTCAAAACAACACATTTTTCAAAATGTTCTTAAAAAATATACGGTATATCTTATCCACTAAAGCAGGGGTTCCCAAACCGGTCCTGGGGGACCCCTGTGTATGCTGGTTTTCGTTGCAACCACAGTTGCAATCTCAGAATTTTAACAAGCTGTTAATTTTTCTTAATTAGGTGCTTTTCATGTTTGGAGGAATTATTCGCTCTCTTAAGACACATTATGTCAGAAATAGCTATGCATGCCATGTAGAACAAACTCCCCATGTTCACGTTGTTCTTACTGTGCTATATTGCAACAATTACATAAGAAAAGGTTACAAAATAATGTATTTTCACTCAAATTAAAGAGTGAAGTGAATCAATAGGCTCCTAATTAGGTTGTTGAACACGTGTTTAACTCAATGTTTTCTTTAAGCTTATTAACACAATGCAGGTTTGGCTCGTTATCATTTGCTTTGTGTTTGAATTCTTCATTATCTACCAAATGGTTAGTTTTAGTGGCCATGTGTCCACACTTTCACCAATTAGGAGCCTATTGATTCAAATCAGTTTTTAAATTGATCTGTTAAAAAAATTTCTTATCTTTTTTAAATAATATAGCACAATAAGCACAATGTGAACATGGGGTGTTTATTCTACATGGCATCCATAGCTATTTCTGATATAATGTGGCTTAAGAGGGTGATTAATTCCTCCAAACATGACAAGCACCTAATTAAGAAAAATTAACAGCTTGTTAAAATTCTGGGATTGCAACTGTGGTTGCAACGAAAACCAGCATACACAGGGGTCCCCCAGGACCGGTTTGGGAACCCCTGCACTAAAGCATACAGCTTATAATATAGTAACTATAGGTTAGGTGAATAGGGCTTGTACCCTGGGCCAACAGTTCCTCTCCAAGCTGAATCTCCTCCAGGAAGAACTTCTGCACAGCCTCTGGGTCCTTTAGGTCAGGAAGCTGGAACAAAAGGTCAATAAACACACGCTCTGTTCAAACACGTAGCTCTCAACCTGCCATTACACAACATTCATACCCAAATAAAATTTAGATTGTGGCTGGTTTTTTCAGACTAGAAGACACTTTGGTAGGTAATAAACAAGGTTGTGTAATATTGTAAAAGGTAATGTGGCTGGTGCCCTGCACAACTATAGACCAGTCAAATTTCACATGCTCCCGCAATGGTACCCACAGCTTTGAATAGCACACCAGAGACATTACAAAGACTGTATAATGATTAGCCACGTAAATCCTCTGAATTGGAGACAGATTTAATGGAATCTATCATTTTAAACTTCATCTAACCAGAGTCCAGACCTCACTCCACTCAAACATTTTGAAATTGACTTCATGTTCCAAAGCTCAAAAATGAGAAGAAATAATATACAAAATTAGTGAGGTAAAATAGTGGCAATGTATTTTTGTCCTAGACAGGTGTGTGGGTGGCTTTCTTACCTTTGAAAGTACAGCCTTCTCTTTCACTTGCTTCTGCGTTGTCCTTCCTGTATAAAGGCATTACAACTAAATTACAACTCCATATAAACTCCCATTCCCGACGTTTGTTTAATTTGAAGCTAGTTAGCCAACTAGATAGCCGCCTACCAAGCGACAGCAGCTACCCGTTCAGAACCTGCTACTCATGGTGACAGAAGCTCACGTTTTCTGGTTAGCTAACCGACAAAACGATTAAAACACTCGATATTCACCGGGCCTGCCACAAACGATCACCATACAGATTCCCATACCTCGCAGAACAGGATATGTTTAATTAGCTGGACAGATACCCCATCGCTTGTCGCACACAGCAACACTCACGTTCTCGCAACCTGTTCTTGAAGTTGGGGTCACTCCGTCTTTTTCTGTCGAAGTAGATGCAGTAGCCGACGAAGAGGGCCCCGCAAACCCCCGCAGCAATCGTACTTGTTTTACCGCCCATCATCCCTCCAGTGTGCGGCAAGTAGCCTTTCGTTGTCTTGGTTATCGGAAAATGAGAATTTAGGGGTTTAATTAGTCGGAGCGCATGACCCCCACCACAGCCAGAACCTGCCACGGGGTAAAAGACCCGATGATCGCTAACTTCCTCATTGGGATGACAGTTGTGCTGTCTTCCTATATCGCCTGATGAAAAAAATACTTAAATTTACCACTAAATAATAATGTGACAGACAAATGTGTATATATAGCCGTTATTAAAAGTACAGCGCATTTGCAACGTATTCATATTATGTATTATATCTTAATAAAGTAAAAACATTTTTTCCTCACCAGGAATTAGTACTAGACATGCTTGAGGTCCTCCGGCACTTGAACAAACTCCTGCCTGCTCACGGTTGAACTGCATAATGTGTTGTGTAAACGTCTAGGGGAAAGGGAATTAGTTGGATATCTCACGGTCAACATGTCGTTATCAATCTGAAATATTAATTATATATTATTTCCAACAATATTAACTCGCACTTTCATGAAAAGATAAATGCTCCGCAGCTAAGACAGCTCCTCTACAATAATGCAAATAATCAAATCAGGGCATGTAAAGGAAAGGCAGCTAACAGGGGGTTTTATAAGAATGCGCCCAGTAACAGCATTTAACCCCCCTTGCTCTCTGGCGCCCTCACCAGGCTGATGGTTGGTAGTTTAGTGAAGTTTTCGTCCACCTGAATTCTCTATTTGACCTTGACTGATTGATGGACATACTGTCAGTAACGTTAGACAGGTGCATCCTAATTTGTTAGGATTAAATAGGAAACATGCAATAAACATAATGCTGTTTTCAAACACCCTGTGCCAACATTGCATACAAAGGTGTTGAGTGGGGTCATTTGTGGGGTGGCTGTATAAAATGTAAGAAAATGTACCTATTATTTTTAATCTGATTTTTTTGTGGGTGGCACTTTCTCAAAGGCCTTCAGGTTTTAAACTTTCACTTACCTCAGGCTCTAAAATGAGATGGTTCATCACAGAGTTTTATTTAATATCTAAGGACTAAAGGCTAGTCAATTGGGGGAGACACAAAAGGTGAAACCGAAAAGTTTTCTATCACAATACTTTTGGGGTCAATTTCACCCCAACCATAAAAGGCATCATAAAATGTCAAGATATTATGAGGGTCAACTATAATTTAATTTACTTTCTAAACAATTCTGCAGCTTAGTTATGTAAAATATATTATCACACACAACAAATGAACTTCCAGTAAGCTAAGTAGCTAGCTAACCTTTCCATTATACACATCTTCAGGAGAAATATGAATAGCTACCACTTCATTGAACATTACACTGATAAATATTCATGTTAGCACTGACAGTGCTATTCAAATTTGAATAAACACACACGCATTCATGCATAAATGCAACAACTAGTCATTTTTTGTCAGTCAGATGTAATTGATGGTTCTCGGTTTTATCTGGACTGCCCCGAGGGTGAGCAGGCACGGTTAGGGCAGACGTTTTTGAAAGGTTACGCTAATGAGACCAGCTGACCGAGGAGATCCGAATGCGATTGTCCGGGCTGTAGTGATTAGTCACTGCGCAACTCCTGTTGGGAGTGACCGACGGCTGTTTGACGGCGCGACGCTAAATTAATTAACCGCGAGGACCTTCTCCCGCCGCTCCTCCCGTGAACTGCTGTTGATATGGCAACATTCCAGCAGACGACGCTTCCACTTACTACCGACATCACAATAGCCTTCTTGAGAATGAATGGCGCCGTTATTCCCTATTCACTATAAAAGTTCGGCAAGATCCTCTAAGATGGAGTAGTCAGTTACAAGCAGACATGCCACAAGTCAAACTTTCATAGATCCCCAGATAATCAAATGCTAGATATTCCCCAAATAGGGAATAATATGGACACTTAAGTTACCAGTGGTATAAAACCTAGGTGTACCTTCCACAAAGGATACAATGCATTTTGTATAACTGTAAACTTGTTTAAGGTGTACACAATAAATCCCTATCGATTCGTAATATTGAAGAAAGAATTGTTGGTCACAAATTGGCCTTCTGAGCCTTTCTGGTAAGGGAATGAAATGCAATCTAAGTAGATAGATAAAATAATCTGAATATGATCCAACTCAGTGGAGTGTACTGTGATTGATAAACACAAGTCATTGCCACGCATTATAAAGCTATTGAGTAGCTGACGAACATAAATTGGATTTTTAAGAAAGGAACCATTACAGGAACCATTTTCACAACAAGGCATAATACAATATCGCAGATGTTTTCATGAGACATTTTCTGATATATTTGGTTAGTTTGTATGTCTTTCAAGAGATTTTCAAGTGTCAGAGACCCTTGTTCATTAAAGCACAGCTTAGACCTTCTGGCAACGTGGAACATGACATAAAATAACCATTAATAAAAAGTCGCACATCAAACTTTATGCATACTTCCATAAAAAAAATATTTTATTTCTGGCTCCATCAAAAGTTCTTCCATCAAAATGACAAAAGTGTTAATCGTTAATATTAGAAATGACAGAAAGTGAGGCCGCCGCGGTGGTGTAGCGGTAAAAGCGCAGACTTTCCGTCCGTTCAGTTACGCCCCGAGGATCGGGGGGGGGGGGGGGGGGGGGTCGATCCCCGGTCCTGCCAGATCCGAGTATGGCCGGTGCCTTGAGGGAGCGGCAATTGGCAGCTGCTCCCGGGTTGGGGGGAGGGGCTCGGCGAGAATCGTTGAGCATAAGACGACCCTGGGCGAGTTGGAATCACGGTCAGGAGCTTGAGGAATCACGCCCTGAAGAGGACGTGGTAACCTCTTTCCTACTACCAGCTGACGGGGTTGTGTAGCAGAGATTCTCTAGCGGTTGCTACACGGGGAATTTAATTACATAGGGTTACAATTACAATTGGCTACCAAATTGGGAATTGGGAAAAATCTGAAAATATTTTAATTTGAATTTTTAAAAAAAAACAAATTACAGAAAGCAGGAGACACACACCCTTCAGATGTGGATGGCCTGATCTCGCTTCCTCGCTTTCAGTTTCTTCTTCTTTAGTCCTTTCCCTTGCTTGGCTTTCTCACCCCCCGCCGTGACCATTTCCCCCTTAAAAGACCCCCCTCCCATGGGTTTGCCAAACCTGCGCTGAGCGGGGCCCGCGTAGGGCTTGCTTTGGGGCCCCTTCCCCGGCCGTCCTTTGAAGCCCCCTCTTTTAGGCCCCTTCTGTGTCCCCGCAGCTTTCCCAGAGTCCTTTGCTCTCGCTTCTCCCTTCCCGGGTCCTTTAGCGGCCCCGGCTCTGGGCCCCTTGGCTGCTCCGGCTCTGGGGCCCTTGGCTGCTCCGGCTCTGGGGCCCTTGGCTGCTCCGGCTCTGGGGCCCTTGCCTGTGGCCGTGTTTTTCAGTTTCTCCTTCTTGACTGAGCGCTTCACCCGGATCTTCCTGCCATCCAGTTGAGAGTTGTCGAGCTTCAGGGCCAGCTGCACAGCGTCAATGCTCTAGAGCAGAGGAGTCCAGCACCGTTTAACACCTGTCCAACACCAGTCACTTCAACTATATACACTACATACATGAACAGTACAATGCCTTTTTATGTTTTTACCACGTCTTTTTTCATGACTTTTTATTCATTATATTTTTTTTCGCTTGTCAAATGCATTGGAGGCCTTTTACTAAATATGCTGTTTAAATAAAGATTGATTTATTGATTGATTAGCTGCAATGATTAACTAATGAATGCCGGTGGCTATTTAATGGCAGGTGATCATTGTAATGATTAATACAATTAGTACTGAACCCCATATGAGCGTAGTACCCAACCCCGTATGGCCGCAGGACTCAACCCCGTATGACCGCAGTGCTGAGACCCGCCCAGGAGGCCGAGAGCTCTCACCTCAAACAGGACGTAGCCGAAGCCCTTTCCCATCCCGGAGTTCCTGTCCCTGACCAGACGCACAGCCTCCACGTTGCCGCACTCCTCAAAGTGTTCCCTCAGGGGAAGCTCATTTATATCTGTCAAACGAGAGGTTGGGGGGAGTAATACCTTTGTCTGCCACTGGAGGGCAGTGCTAAAAGAAAAGTCCAGGGGCTTTTATTATATTCATAAAAGAATGATATCATGGACAATATGAAAATGAGGCAAGGACTAAACAGCTCCCTCAGTTTTCTTTTCTCTCAATTAAGAAGAGCGGGAAGAAAAAAAAATCACTACAAAAGAGAAAATTGAGGAGGGAATGAATAACTTACCATATGGTAGATTGCCAACAAATATAGACCTCTTGTGATCATGCTGAAAAACACAGTGGTTCAAGTTTCAGATGAAATTGCCATTGCTCCTGTTCATTAAGCAGAAGGCTACATGAGCGTTAACAGTCGTTAACAGGTGGATGAGAAGGATAATGGCCTTGTGGGCGGCGGGACTTACAGAGGCAGATTTGGACGTTCTGTCAACTCGGATGTGAAAGCCTTTCTCAATCTCCAAACCGTTCCTGCAGGAGAACAAAAACGCGGCTCTGTTATCAGCTAATGATTCACACTGGGGCAGCCGTTTAGCATATGCTCTTATGCAGAGCCACTTAGTGAAAACACAAGAGCAAAGGTCAGGGGTCAAAGTGCAGAGGGAGGAAGTATAGTTCCAAGAGATCCACGAAGCTCAAATATTATAATGAAGAAATTGTTCTTGTAATGATCATTACTATTATAAATTTGTGTTTTTAAGCTGGTCTAGAAGGGTTGATGTGAGTATGATATTATTAACTATTATTTACAATTTAGACAATTTTAAACAAAACAAAAAAACAATAAACCAACATAAATTCATAGGAAACAGTTAGAAATAGGAAAATAGTGATTATTTTTAAAAAATCATTAAAACACAGAACAATAAAAGAGCAATGCCAAACTTATACACAGTTAACAGACATTGTACAACTGAATTACAACTTCAAAAATTAAATACAGTATGTATTTAGTAACTTTTAGTAACTTTAAAAAAAGTATTTAAAAGAATAACAGTAATCACCAGGAATCTAGTGAGCTAAATTAGTCTTTTGGGCGCTTCCATTTGTAATGAATGAATTGTGTTGAACAATCAGGCGTGACAGGTTGGTGAATTAAATACTGCACCTTTGTAATGCCATTTGAGCCCCTTCCTCAGTTTTGAAGACTACGTAGGCATTGATATTGTGTCTTTTGGGATGGACCTTTCGCCTGCAAGAAACGCAATTACATTTATTAACAAGCAGAAAGGCATTACCGCCGTGCATCCCACTCCTCCTGACACCATTTGTAATAATGCACGATGGACTCTAATCATGCAGGTGACAATGTAGTACAATGTAGTACAGTGTAGTACAGTGGTTAGGTAACTGGGCTTGCAACTCAAAGGTTGCAGTCCAAGCTGGGGGGCTCCCTCCTCTTGCACCCCTGGGCAAAAAATTTAACCTGAACTGCTTCAGTAAATATACATATTTACATATTTTTATACTATGCTGCTGTATATTTATTTTATTCAGTACTGCATTTGTAATTGTGTTGTGATGTTGGATTTTGTATCTTTTTTGTATATCTGTCTTTATGTATAGGACTACAGATGGAAATGAGCTTTCTGCTAAATCTGGTGCACTCATCTTTTTATCCCAATAATTAATGTTTGTGCACATTGTCCTTTTAAACCAAATAAATAAAATAAAATAAATATAAATGGATTGTATGTAAAAATGTCATCCGTGCAAGACGCTCTAGATGAGAGCATCTGCTAAAAGCTTAAAATGGAAGCGCAAAGATTTGCTCATATTCTGTCATCAATAAAAGAAAATAAAAAAGCCTGCATGGACTGAATCGGAGGGCTTCGGATCACTTACTGTATAGCTGCCACTTTCAGTGACATGGAGGCATCTTCCCGTGTCTGCAGTAAAACAAGACCAATTATACAGGCACCTGAACACAACGAGCTCAGAAAAATGGTCGCCACAAATATGACCAAATGTTTTCCTTTAATTTACATCTTGGTATCGTTTATTTTCAGAGCGCTAGCACTTACCACAGAGCGGAACCGAATGGACTCAATGGGGCCTAGTTCTTTGAAGAGAAGCTGCAAGGCCTGGAGGTAAAGAGTAAACATGAGAAAACACACACACACACACACACACACTACCGTCCCCATAACACTGCTTAAAACCCTGAGTAAACACACACACACACACACCACAATCATACTACTGTCCCCATAACACTGCTTAAAACCCTGAGTAAACACACACAAACACACACACACCACAATCACACTACTGTCCCCATAACACTGCTTAAAACCCTGAGTAAACACACACACACACACACCACAATCACTCTACTGTCCTCATAACACTGCTTAAAACCCTGAGTAAACACACACACACACACACCACAATCACTCTACTGTCCTCATAACACTGCTTAAAACCCTGAGTAAACACACACACACACACACACCACAATCATACTACTGTCCCCATAACACTGCTTAAAACCCTGAGTAAACACACACAAACACACACACACCACAATCACACTACTGTCCCCATAACACTGCTTAAAACCCTGAGTAAACACACACACACACACACCACAATCACTCTACTGTCCTCATAACACTGCTTAAAACCCTGAGTAAACACACACACAATCACACTACTGTCCCCATAACACTGCTTAAAACCCAGAGTAAACACACACACACACTACTGTCCCCATAACGCTGCTTAAAACCATGAGAACACACACACACACACACACCACAATCCTCATACACCAGCACCACAATCACACAGAGTCCTCATTCAGTTGCCCAAAACCCTGAGGAAACACACAAATGTTAAAATACATGTGTGGGCTTACTGCCAGCAGGGGCGGAGCTAAAGAGGAAATAACAGGGAAAGCTTTCGAGGGCGCCCCGAGAGGTGGGGTCTGTAATGGTTACCTTTCTCATATTTTTTCCCCTGCAGAAATAATTTCTAGACCCGTCCCTGACTGCCAGTATATAAGAGCTGTGGCTGTACTCGGCTGTTTTGCTGTTCTGAGGTTTGCACTGCAGGAAAACATGCTACAGCGCCCCCTACCTTCCTGGTGCAGCTGACCGGCAGGTTCCCCACAAACACTGTCCTCTTGTTCTTTATCCTCTCTTCCGCCATGTTGAAGTCCTTCTTCTTCCGGGCCGGCTTCCCCTCCTCCTCCTCCAAGCCGCCACGTACCATTTCCACAGCCTTGCGTTTGCTTTTCTTAGAAACCTTCCTCACACCGTCTTCCTCCTCGTCGGCATTTTGCAAAGCGCTTTCCCTAAACGAGCGGATTAAAAACCAATGATCTCCATTTAAACAACAGCATCAGAGTAAAAAATCATTAATAATAACAATAATAACGAACAAAGAAAGTCACCCACCTGTTTTCGACCGTTTTCTCCGCTGCGGTTTTTTCCTTTTTTGTTGCCTTCTTTTGAGTCTGTACGATTGGGCCTGTGGATCCAGCATCCTCCCAGTTCTTCTCTGTGGCTTTTACAACCGGCTGCAGAGGAAAAACCAAGACTTCACATTTTAATGTGCGGCGTCTTTCAATGTGAATACAAAGAAAGGTTTTTATTCAAAATGGACGAGCGGAGTTGTTCATTTGTTAGTAAGTCTCGACCCAAGACACTTGGGAAAAGAAAGATAGTTTGTGATAATAACTCCTGCAATCTGATTGATTCTACCAAGTTTTAGCCTGATGTTACAGGTCAGTGGTTGAATTTCTTTGGACCACCACCTTGAACTGTATCCCCACATACACGACAGCATGATTAGCCTGAAGTGGCAACTTGCTGTTAGATTATTAGCAAAGCGCATCCCTGAAATTTGAGTGGACTTCACACATCAGTGTCAACCAGGTTCATAGTACTGTAAGGTTATGAGCAGCCTGGTCAGGCTCATAGTGCTGTAAGGTTATGAGCAGCCTGGTCAGGCTCATAGTGCTGTAAGGTTATGAGCAGCCTGGTCAGGCGCATAGTGCTGTAAGGTTTTGAGCAGCCTGGTCAGGCTCATAGTGCTGTAAGGTTATGAGCAGCCTGGTCAGGCTCATAGTGCTGTAAGGTTATGAGCAGCCTGGTCAGGCTCATAGTGCTGTAAGGTTATGAGCAGCCTAGTCAGGCTCATAGTGCTGTAAGGTTATGAGCAGCCTGGTCAGGCTCATAGTGCTGTAAGGTTATGAGCAGCCTGGTCAGGCTCATTGTACAGTAAGGTTATGAGCAGACTGGTCAGGCTCACCATATTGCAAGGTTATGATCCTGACAAGCAAGGCAACTTTGGTAGGAACTACGGTGCCAAACTTTAACTGAATACAGTCCTGTTGAACTCACCTTTGGTGCAGGTACAAACAGTACACTGGAAGCTGAAGATTCAGTTTTGAATAAAGCAGCCAAGTGACTGGAGCCGGATGTGGATTTCTTTGGGAACAAACTGCCAGATATCTGTCCCACCACATAGCCGTCTGTCTGCTCAGAGAGTGCCTCAGGGGGTTCGCTGAAAAAGCAATATTCATAATAACATTAAAAAAATAGATCCTATCAGATAACTACAAAATATTTTTTGTAGTAATAGCATCACATAGCAATCACAAAAAAATGTTTGTTCTTGACATCACTTTACATTTTCATCTACTGGCTACATACATCCAACTTAAGTCACATAAATTCTAACAGGTAGCGGGATTTCTTATCTAATAAACCAGTATCAAAACAACAGAACGACAGCAACAATCGTTACATTTAGCCAGTAACACCAGATGTAAAATGGCTTGTTGCACAAGTGCGTGTGAATAGCTAAAGTAAGCCAACCAAAGTCAGTTTTTGTTCAATAAAAACTGCTTACCTATTTCCTGTAGATTTCTTTTCCATGGTTATTCCCGTTCGCTAGCCAGCTAGCCAGCTACAGTTTAGTGAACCAAACTAATCGCCAAATAGATTAAAACTCTTCTCCGTGATCCCTGTTGAATAATTGTATCAGGGGTGCCTCTTGTAAGCTTATTTTCAGTTGTCATATAGTCAAAATCATACACATAATACAACTGTACGGGCAAAAACTAAATATTTTTTTATATTAACATCGAAATAACAGTTTAAAGAGTCGCTTGTTTTTCCAAACACGTTTTGTTCACAAGCTTGCTGTCCGTCAAATTATTCGTTCCGGCTGACAAACAAGTTTAATCTTTGGTTCCCATCAGGCAACCACGGCAACGCACAGCAAAAATGCATCTAAATACCTGAATAGCAGCTGGTAAAAAAAATAAAAAGTCCTGTCATCCGGCTTCTTTCAATAAAATTTGTCACTAAGGAAATAGAAGTACAGCCGTGTAACTAAAAACGCGTGTTTTGACTTTATTTATTTTTTACACTATTTCAGGTGGGGCGATACATAACATACATCAGTATTTCAAAAGCCAATGGAAACATTTAAAATCCGATGTATATATTACTTATACTTTTATGACTGGACAATTCAGCAAATTGCCGGATGGCTAAATGCATCCAAACTTACCCCTGGCCCTTGGAACAGTGAGAAACAAAACGGTAATAATTGTTTTTTTAAAACTTACCATTTTTGCTCAATTCAAAACCAACATCGAGTTTTCATGTTGGAAAATACACATACACACTCCTTAGATTTGCCTCTAACTTAAATCAATAAATAAGAACATTTAAGCACTTTAAAAAGCTCAAAACTGTGCTTACCTGAAGAATAATGAAGGACACTGGAGAGAGTAAAAACAATGCACATTATTCCCTTATCCCCGTTTTCTTCTTCCTATTGCGTTTCCCAATTGTTTATGATGGAGATGAAGCATAATTTTTTTTCAGTTTTGTGTTTAATAATTACCTGTTCTAAACTGATGATGGATGATAAATGATAAAGTGAAATGTAATAGAGATGCCTTCATTTGCAAATTATAAATAATAGTAATGATATTTTAATATGTTAATACGTTATACAAACATCCAATCTTAGTCCTATACTGTGTAGGCCAACTGCATTTAATAATCTGGCTGGTAAGAAAAAGCATTTGAATAGTTTTGGACAATGCTGTTGCATCATTGTATCACAAGCACTTTCTGAACTAAACTTACTGTAGTCCTTGCTCTGTTCCAACTTTAAAATGTTAAAATGTTGGTTGTAGGAACCTGGAATCCAAGCCCGACTTGTTCAGCGTAGCTCATTGATGTTAGCTGGACATGGTTAGAATGGCAAGTTGTAAAATTAAGTCTCTCTGCAGCTGTATATCGCACATCCATGGGTCAAACATGTGACAGATCTACTTTCTGAAGGCCAATATAAATGAAATATTCAGTGTAGTTTATATGCAAATGCTAACTGTGTATAACGAGTACATTAATGAATCAATGTTCAGTTATTGGCAGCATAGCAGTGATTTTATGCAGGTTGGGACAGCTGCTAAAGAATTCAGATGAGTGTGTGTGTTTGTGTGTGTGCATTCCAATAAGTTATTGCTAGAAGAGAAGAGACCACAAGCAAGTACATTCTTCCAACGCATTCCATGTATGTTGGACCATGTCTACGCAAAACAAACACAGACCAAGGACTTCAAACTATGGCATTTATTTTCAACAGAGGCGTCTGTTTTTGCTTACATTTGTACAATAAATTACACAAGATCCATGAGCAGAATCTAATAAATACTTTAGAGCTTTCCTATGAGCTTTGTGCCTCTCTCTCTCTCTGTTCCTGGACATTTTTTTTTGTAAAGATTCATAAAACTTTACAGCTCATATACAAGTTGCAAAATACTTTTTTTTTCTTTTTTTTAACCCAGCTTTAAAAAACAACAACAAAAGAACAACAAAGCTTCTCATACTAGCACAAGCTAATGAGAAAACAAAAACACAAAGACATTTCTACAAAAAATATGAAAAACAAATTGACACTGGATGAAACTCACACACCACAAAAGAAAAGAACAGAAATAAAAGAGAAAATAAAGAGAGACATGCTTTTACCCTCTGAGGGCACACACATAAAACTACACTTAAAACACTTAGTCTATACAGAAAAGTACACAGTATTAACAGTGCAAGATATTAAATAGCTTGACTCGAAACACACGTCTCAATATACAAATGTCGTACAAAGGCATACAATTTACGCAAGTGTCAAAGAACACACTTCCGTGGGACAGAGCTGAAAGTGTAGAAGAAGAAAGGGACTGGAGGCCTGGTGACAACTGAACAACAACACTGCTTCTCTTCACTTCCTGAATGAGCCTTTAATGTCACCGTTTAGCCGGCAGGTGAATATCCTCAATTTAGAACTTTATTTTGTTAAAGAAAGGAGGGGGGGTCATTCCAGAAGTGAGACTAATAAAATAAGAGGGTTTGAATTATGATTAAAAAAAACAGAGCGAGAGAGAGAGGGAGGGGAGTGAGTGAGTGAGCGAGAGAGAGCAATTCAGAGGGTGAGAAATGGACTTCAACACGGCAGGAGAGAGAAAGGGAGCGAGAGGCGTGTTTCAGGAGACCACTTCCTCTGCAGTATGGGTTGATGGCCAGAAGGTGGCGCCACTATTCTAAGTATGATGGAACACACGTTCTCTTTACGGTCACGATGAGCACCAAGCTGCAAACATGTTCTGGAATTTCACTCTAAGAACAGGGCTGTGTCCGAATCAGAGCCCTATCTACTGCGTCCTGTGTACTAGCATGCTGTACACTACTTGCTGCATACTGTTTATAGTGACATGCAGTATGCACAAAATATCCTCAATACTATTATCAGCGAAAACCCGGAAATAAGTATACAATCCGGGGATATTAAAAACAATTTTCTGAATTATCGCGTGCTTAAGTTTCCCCCCCCCCCCCCCCCAAGTATGCTCAACTGGCATACTCAATAGTAAGCAAGTGCACCGATTCGGACAAGGCACAGGTGTTTTTTTACAAGCATGTTGTGCTGAAGTTTGAAAACACAATAATATTCCTTCATAGAATAAATGACACAATACCCCAACCCCCCCCCCCCCCCCCATGCCCCCTTCTAACTCCACTGATCTAACCCAGTACTACCCAACCCATAGCACCACAGCCATAACCTTCAGATTTTAGTTTTTGTCTGGTTATTCTGAAAGCTATGACTGATCCTGGAAATCAGAAAATCAGTAACTGTAACTCAGTCCTGTATAATACAGCAGTATAGCACCAATAATAATAGTCGTCTGACTGGCAGGTAATGTTCATCCCTTCCACGTGTTGTATCTTTTCCTGTTACCATGGAAATTAAATTAATACTTATGTATCCAACACCTGTGGTGTGCTCTACAAATTCCAGTTTATGTTGATTTATTAGCGGTACAGGCGCGCTTTCCGTCACACTCAGGTGTGTGTTGTACCTGAGCTAAAGGTAAGTACATTTCATAGGTAACACCACTGAGGTATCATTGGACCAGGTATAAATTAAACTGGACTTGATGTCAATGAGAAACAAACATAAATTCAACAGATGCTACGTCTCGGGTACATCTCGGGTACAACATGATTAAAAGCGCTGTTCTTCAGCATTGTACTTAAACATCCTCTCCTCGCACAGCACTGGCCATGCCCAAAGTCCTGTCCCCCCCTGGTATCACACTCATTGAGTAGTAAAAAACACACCTGGCCTTCCCTTACAGACAGCTTAAGCCTAATTGCGTTTCTTCCACCTCCCAGAGTCATCCTCACGTGTTCAGTCATTTGTAAACAGGAAGAAAACTTCTAATCTGGGAAGAGACATAATTAAACTCAACATTCTCAGATACTGGCAGATGGGTTTTCTGCAGCCCCAGGGATCGGTGACAAGGCACGACCGCGCCTGAATTCCCGCTCATTCAGGGCTGCCAGCGAAGCCTCTGTACAATGGAGCGCCGCTGTACCAGGGTCTTCCAGCAATTAGGAGCGCCGACATTCCCTCCTGCTAGCGCGCTCGGATCTTAGAGACACAAAGACCATCT
>CM056380.1:16309682-16315452 GCA_029718625.1 Synaphobranchus kaupii | reverse complement strand
AGCTGTATGAATGGATAAATGTAATAAGAAGTTGTGTAAGTCGCTCTGGATAAGAGCGTCTGCTAAATGCCTATAATGTAATGTAATGTAACCATCCTGCTCTCTTTCACTCACTGGCTTCGTACGTAAGGCACTTAGAGGCGATCACTGAAGTTTCACACCATTTTTCCAAAGACTCAGCTTTCAAAGCTGAAATTGAGATTGTGACAGAACCACAATAGGATATGATGCTGTGAAATGAACCAAACCGGACCAATGGAAGAGCATCGCTCGGTAGACGCGGCTTTTGAGAGGAGAAAGAGAGAGAGAGTAGGGGGGGGGGGGGGGGGGCGGGGCTGAGCCAGGGAAAGCCGCGATTGCAGGAGAGCACCGACCCACAAACATCGCAAACACGTGCAGACACACACCACCATTACACAAGATAGTCTCACAGAATGTTGAAGGCAACAAACTAACTAGCACTCAAATGCTCAGTTAAATAAAATTGAGGGGGGTAACATTCAGTTTTTATCGTAACTGTTGTACAAGTGGTGTGTGTCACACAAACAATGGTACAGGAGCAGGGAGGCCAAGGGTGCTATTTTTTTTTGTTTGTTTGTTTTTTGTTTTTTTGGGGGGGGGGGGTAAAATACTATAAATTTACCTGGACCCTCTGCACCGCACCTCTCACAGAGTCACAGAAACATACACAATGGCCAGGACCAGGAAAGCCGCGGAGAAGCCCTCCCAGATGTACCGTCATTTTCCTCCTAATGCCAACTGCAGCCGCAGCGGAAAGCATTCACACAGCTCATTTGCAACAGTGATATTGCCACGGTTCATTGGGCATGGTGCTTGCAAAACACAAGCGATTGATTTATCCGCTAATGCGGCCGTTTCAAAGTTTTGATCGTCCCTCTTGTCCCGTCCGATCTGCAGGCTACGGCAGCTGATGCGTAAGTGAGTGTGTGTGTGTGGGCGTGCGTGCGTGCGTGCGTGCGTGCGTGTGTGTGCGTGTGGTGTGTGTGCGTGTGTGTGTATACGTGTGTGTGCGTGTGTGTGTGTGTGTGTGTGTGTGTGTGTGTGGTGTGTGTGCGTGTGTGTGTGTGTGTGTGTGTGTGCGTGCGTGCGTGCGTGCGTGCGTGGGTGCGTGCGTGCGTGCGTGCGTGCGTGCGTGCGTGCGTGCGTGTGAATCTCCTTAGGAAGGAGTGACGGCTGGCTGGGGGGAGAGTTATCGAGGGTGCGGAGGAGCTTCATGGCAAACTTCCAGGGACGAAATTCCGCGAAACCCACACAATTCCGTGACGGAGAGCGCAAAGGGGCCCCTCTGGCAGTTCCGGTCGTGGAAGGTTCCAGTTCATTGTTCCGTTCCAGTCCGGTTTGGGTTCAGATCTCTTGCAGCAGGTTGGCGGGAAAGAAACCCAGCTTGCGCCCCGTGCTGACTTTCAGGTACCCGTTCACCTCCTCTCCTTTTTTCACCACGATCTGGAGAGACAGAGCAGGAGGAGGAATAGAGGGGTGTGTGTGTGTGTGTGTGTGTGTGTGTGCGTTCGTGCATGTGCGTGTGTGTGTGTGTGTGTGTGTGTGTGCGTCCGTGCATGTGTGAGTGTGTGCATGTTTGTGTGTGTGAGTACGTGCGCATGTGTGTGTGTGTGTGTGGGGGGTGTATTTGAAAAGAAAAAACTGAATTAAATTGCAACCATACTGGAATAAATCAATATACACAAACATGCACAAGTTATGAAACTGGACCATGCATTCCGTTTAACATTAACATGTACTGTTTAAACTAAACACTTACAATTTTTGTCTTTACTGATAATGCAGGTTTGCTTTTTATAATAGTGTCACTCTTTTGAAATGTATTAAACCTGTATTGTATGAAAGTACTGACCTGGTCTTTCTTGAGTGTGATCTGTCCCATTTCCCGGTTCCCCACAAAAGACCGGGTCACCTTGTATACTCTCTCACCAGCTCTCACTCGGATGATATAATTGGCTGGCAAGAAGCCAGTCTTCTCTCCGATTTTACCCTGAAAAAAAGGCCAGGTTGACTTTAGGGTCGAATAATGAATGCCGGGCTTGAATAAAACACTCATATATGTTTGTGACACTCTTCTGTACTGTGAGGTGAATGACGCCAAGTGTCATTCATGAGTCAGCATTTAAAACATATTCAAAATCTAGTCAGTTAGGCTGAGAATAATGAGTCACCGCACAACAGAGATGTGGCAGATTAATCTGATGTGGTGTTATGGATCACAGGTACCGTGTGTGTGTGTGTGTGTGTGTGTGTGTATGTGTGTGTGTGTGTGTGTGTGTGTGTGTGTGTGTGTGTGTGTGTGTGTGTGTGTGTGTGTGTGTGTGTGTGTGTGTGTGTGTGTGTGTGCACATTCGCATGTGTGTGTGTGTGTGTGTGTGTGTGTCTGTGCATGTTGCTGTGAAAACTCACCCTCCACCACTCCTCATTAGAGTCATCAATAACAGCGACTCTGTCACCAGGACTGGAAACACACACACACACACACACACACACACACACACACACACACACAACCAGGTTATTTTGCACTAAACAAATACCAGAAAGGAGAAACAAACAATGCAAAGACCATCAAAAGAAAAAACAGACAGCTGGGGTCCACAGATACACAAGATAAGATTAAAATGACAGACAGACAGACAGCCAGAGTGACTGACTGCCTGACTTACTCTAGAGGTGAAGAGAAATGATAAGTGCTGACAGACAGAGAGATATACAGTAAATACATTATCAAGAGATAACACTGACACTTGTAAAAAAAAATATTTAAAAAAAAAGATGTGGAGAGCGAGGACTCACTGGAGTTCCAGGTCATCTTTCTCCACAGCCTTGAAGCGGTAGAGTGCCAGGTAGTAATGGGACTGTGAAAACACACCAAGCTTTCCGGGCTGAGGCTTCTTACTCTGATAAAAGCAAAACAATACTGTCAGACACATTCAGAGAAAACACTAAGGTTTCTTACTCTGATAAAAGTGAAACATTACTGTCAGACACACCCAGAGAAAACACTAAGGCTTCTTACTCTGATAAAACCAAAACAATACTGTCAGACACATTCAGAGAAAACACTGTTTTCTTACTTTGTCAAAACCAGATACTTAACGTGAGACGCACCCAGATAGCACAGAGAGGTTTCTTACATTGACAACATCAAATGATTACTGTCAGAGAACTCAAAATCAAAGACATGTTTACATTCATCTTCATCATCACCATAACCATCTTAATCATAACCATAACCAGCTTCATCATCACCATAACCAACTTCATTATCACTATAATCAGTTTCATCATCACCATAATCAGCTTCATCATCACTATAATCAGCTTCATCATCACTATAACCAGCTTCATCATCACTATAACCAGCTTCATCATAACCATATTCAGCTTCATCATCACTATAACCAGCCTCATCATCACCATAATCAGCTTCATAACCACCATAATCAGTTTCATTATCACCATAATCAGCTTCATCATAACCATAATCAGCTTCATCATCACTATAACCAGCCTCATCATCACCATAATCAGTTTCATTATCACTATAATCAGCTTCATCATCACTATAACCAGCTTCATCATCACTATAACCAGCTTCATCATAACCATATTCAGCTTCATCATCACTATAACCAGCCTCATCATCACCATAATCAGCTTCATAACCACCATAATCAGTTTCATTATCACTATAATCAGTTTCATCATCACCATAATCAGCTTCATCATCACCATAATCAGCTTCATCATCACCATAATCAGCTTCATCATCACTATAACCAGCCTATAACCAGCTTCATCATAACCATAATCAGCTTCATCATCACTATAACCAGCCTCATCATCACCATAATCAGCTTCATCATCACTATAACCAGCTTCATCATCACTATAACCAGCTTCATCATAACCATAATCAGCTTCATCATCACTATAACCAGCCTCATCATCACCATAATCAGCTTCATAACCACCATAATCAGTTTCATTAGCACTATAATCAGTTTCATCATCACCATAATCAGCTTCATCATCACTATAATCAGTTTCATTATCACTATAATCAGTTTCATCATCACCATAATCAGCTTCATCACCACCATAATCAGCTTAATCACCACCATAATCAGTTTCATCATCATTATTACATTACATTACAGGCATTTAGCAGACGCTCTTATCCAGAGCGACTTACACAAGTTTTTTGTTTTTTTTATATATCCATTTATACAGCGGGATATATGGTGAAGCGATTCAGGTTAAGTACCTTGCTCAAGGGTACAACGACAGTGTCCTACCTGGGAATCGAACCAGCACCCTTTAGGTTACAAGTCCAGTTCCTTAACCATTATACTACACTGCCGCACTATCACCATAATCAGCTTCATTATCACTATAATCAGTTTCATTATCACCATAATCAGCTTCATCATTACCATACTCAACTTCATCATCACTATAATCAGATTCATTATCACTATAATCAGTTTCATTATCACCATAATCAGCTTCATCATTACCATAATCAACTTCATCATCACTATAACCAGCTTCATTATCACTATAATCAGCTTCATTATCACCATAATCAGCTTCATCATTACCATAATCAACTTCATCATCACTATAACCAGCTTCATTATCACTATAATCAGCTTCATTATCACGATAATCAGTTTAATCATCACCATAATCAGCTTCATTATCACCATAACCAGCTTCATCATCACTATAACCAGCTTCATCATCACTATAACCAGCTTCATCATCACTATAATCAGTTTCATTATCACAATAATCAGTTTCATTTTCATTATAATCAGTTTAATCATCACCATAATCAGCTTCATTATCACCATAACCAGCTTCATCATCACTATAACCAGCTTCATCATCACTATAACCAGCTTCATCATCACTATAACCAGCTTCATCATCACCATAATCAGCTTCATTTTCACTATAACCATCTTAATCATCACCATAATCAGCTTCATTATCACCATAATCAGCTTCATCACCATAACCAGCTTCATCATCACCATAATCAGCTTCATCATCACCAATGTATCACAATTATCAGTCAATGTAATCGTCACACTCACTCTCTTTATTACTCTTCATTATTTTAATCCCTGTTATCTTCACCATCATCATTATAAAAGTCATCATGATGTCATTTCCTGTCCCCAGCTCCAGCCCCTCTCTCACCTTGTCATCCGTTGCAGCTTTGTCTCCTTTCTTATCCCCCTCTATGATTGCTGGGAAACACAAAGCACACAAATCGCACAAATCATATGAATCCCACAGGTCACACAAATCGCACAAACCATATGAATCCCACAGGTCACACAAATCGCACAAATCATACGAGTCCCACAGATCACACAAATCGCAAAAATCATATGAATCCCACAGTTCACAAAAATCATATGAATCCCACAGTTCACAAAAATCATATGAATTCCACAGGTCACATGAATCGCACAAATAATATGAGTCACAGAAATCACACGAGTTGCACAATGAAAAATCACAAAACGTTATGTGACAACACCGTACTCAGTGAGAACACAAGAACCTTCTCACAGGTCCCATTTCTGGAGACACCTTGGGGTGAGCAGCACACCTGTTAGCTGCTGTGTGCCGCTACCAGGACGTAAAATATGTTTCCGCGTTTAGTTCCACCAAACAGCCACAAAAGAGTTCAGCGTCCCAGAGCTCACCAGTGCTAATTATGACA
>CM056380.1:16249682-16304682 GCA_029718625.1 Synaphobranchus kaupii | reverse complement strand
TGCAACTCTTAGCTTGGCAGATGACACACCTGCCATCCCAATATTTTTATTGCCATTTAAAAAAATACTTTTTGCCGAGACGTTTCTCCCCGATATGGAATGCCAATCATACACGGCCACAAGCAAACAGACAGATGTCCTCTGAAGGCGCCAGCTGCTTCTCTTCACACCACAGCCCACAGGCCAAGCTGCACAGACATGAGTTGGAGGAAGACTCTTCACGTGCAGCCCTAGCTAGCACACTGCGCCCGATGATTGGCCAGCAGAGGTCACCAGGGAGCGACAAGATGCAGATGCCAAAAAAGCCTAACGAAACCACTTCCTCTTACATCATCCTGTAAGTACACTCATCCTGTCTCCTGTATGTTTGTAAAAAATAACAACACAAAACCAGTCTTTTCAATTTCTTACTAACTTACAACCTCAATACTAACATGGACGACTAATTTACACCTTGTCACCTTCCAAACAATGATATGCGGGGCTATGTGGAGGTAAAACATCAAAAGAACAGCGCGTTTTGTTAAACGCCGATAAACGGCGATATTAAAGAGGCACACTGGAATGTCTGTGTCGTAACGCCGGAAGCTGCCTCACGATTTTGCCGAAGCATCTCTGGAATTCCACGTAGGATTGGCACTGGTGGTGTATGTTGGTCTTGCAGTTCTTACATCTCAGAGCAAACTTGTTATTGACTGGAGGGAGGGACAAAAAGGAGAGATTTCATTTGATTATTATTGTTGGTAATATACTAAATGATACATTATGATGTCAATTATCTTCTTTATCACCAAATTATTCATGTTTCCTTTCTGTATCCCTGTATATCATGCTCATTTTATTATGTTTGTTTAATAGGGCCGATACATCAACATTTCTGCAGGTGCATCTATGTAAGAGGGCCAGATTTAGCTATAATGCTGCTTTTCATCTGTAGTGCCTAAGCAGGTAAAACAGGACCTGGAAAAAAAATATATAACACAATATTAACACATTATTAAAATATAAATAAAAATATATAATAAAGAAAACAGGCCACTCAGCCCATCTAGGCCCGTTATTTACCTACACAAAAGAAAGTATCCAGTACTGCACCAAGCTTGGTCTTAATCATCCTGAGGGCCTCTCTGTCTACATAACCCCGGATCACCAATACTGTGTCTTAGCGCAGACACAGAATACAGCATTGGCCACATTTCGCTATGTTTTGACATTTTCAAACTAAGTGAAACACTTAAGTTTAAAAAACATATTATTCACTGTAAAAAAAAAAAAAAAAAAAAAACACTAGAAAAGAATACTGATAAGAATTAAATAAAAGTACAATTTCTAAATAACAATAAAAGATTGAGCACCCACAATAAAAGAACTGGAAGAGCTTTATTATTGGATCTGAGAGGAAAATCTGCACTATAGAGGATTCAAATCGCTGCAGTATAATCAGGGACCCACTTCTGCCTTGCTTTAAGAGTAATTAACTTGTCAAGAGGAAACAAAAGCATGAATAACCTTCTTAATATTCCTAAAAGACAAAAGCTATCTAATTTTAGATATGTTCTGTAACTGGTAATGGTGTTCTTATACTTGACTATGCTTAACTTTTCAGCTCAAAGCTCAAAGCTCAAAATTCAGACTTTGATCAAAAACTACAGACAGGATCCAGGAGGCAGGTTTCACACTGGTGGACATAAGCCCTGGCTGAGGAAACAGGTGGGAATCCTAAAGCCGAACCATTCGTCAAACTCAGAGACAGGGGTAGGGGAAATGGGATCAGGACAAAGTTGTCATCACCTTTCGCATAGTTGGAGAGGAGCTGCACCAATCACAGAGTGCGTTGGTAATGAGAAAGAGGTGATTTGTGGACCAAGCCAGACAGTGTCCAATCCATGCTGGCCTACTGATTTCCTATCAGACTGCAGCCAAGCTGGCACAGCGCGGAGTCGGAAGAAGACCTTTCCTACGCGGCTTTGGCACGCAGTCCACGGGTGCCCGATCGACCAGCGGGGGTCACGAAAGAGCTATGAAACGCGGACTCCGAATCAACCGAACCCTCCCTCACCCTGGCCGACGCACTCGCCAATTGCGCATGGCACTACGGAGCTACCGGCCACGGTCGACGCTGGCATGGTCCGGGTTCGATCCGAGGGGCTCATCAACGCACCACAGTGTGGTTCCTTAACCGAACGAGCCACCCAGCAGCCCCCTCCCATCCCTATGATAACTATCCCGGGGCAGGGGGGAGGGACTCACGGACGATCATGCGAGCGCAGACGTCGCAGAACTTGGGCTTCTTGCAGTAGTGGTCCTTAAACTTGTGCGGCTTGTCGTTCACCGGCTTGACGGGCTCTGCGGGCGGGGGCTCCTCCTTCTCCTCTTCCTCCACCTCTTCATCGTATATGAAGTATACCTGACGGGGGAGGCAAAGGTGCAGTTAAAAGCTAAAATTCTATGTCAGTGTTCTAGAACTCCATTGTTTTCAATTACCAGTAGTGATTGTTGCATCAGCATACCACTCACATACAGTATTTGTGACCTTACACCTTAAATGGTTAAATATGGTCTTGCTTGTCTCTTTTGTTTTCTGTGGGTTTTATACCTGTGTTCCCCCTGCAAAGCACCATAACAGCGCACTGATTGTAGGTTGCGCGCATAGGTAGCGCGAGGTATTTGTAACTAGGTAGGCTTTAGTGTATTCTTGCCCGTTCCTAGTGGGAGATACAGGACAAGGACAGAGAGACGACAGACTGTGCCTGAGAGAGAAAATGTAGGATTTGTGCCCTTTACCCTGAAAGCCTGTTACTAAAAAAAGCCTCATTCTTCAGCGAGGCACTGCAGCTTCACAGCCTCTCCTGTTACCGAGCAGCAGGCAGAGGTGCCACTGGCCAGCACAGAACCGCTCTCCTGCTGCTGGGCGAGACCGCCACTGTCCTGGCCATCTCTGACCATTTCTGACCGTCTGTGACCATCCCTGGTCATCTCTGGCCATCTCTGGCCATCACCGGCCATCTCTGACCTTCTCTAGTCATCTCTGACCGTCTCTGTGGTCATCGGTGGCTAATGAAAAAGTTCAGGCTGGAACCAGGGTGGCGTTAACTTTGGCATTCAAATTTGCGACCCTCACAGAAGGCTCTTGCTAAAAAGGGCCCGCGTTATGCGAGGCGCTGCAGGGTTCGACAGCCTCCCCCGGCATGTGTGCTAATGTGTAGCTCAAACCCCCCCCCCCCTCCCACGAAGCACCAAGTTCAGAGCGCCCTTCTCCAACGGCTTCTATTTTAATTGCCTCGGCGGCTCTCGCGGACACAGCCTCCCCCTTTTCTCACCTGCGTTTCGGGGATTTAAAATACCTTCGTTTTTTTTTTTTTTTTGAGCACAGGCTAATTTGACAGTTATTTTCAGACGCCGTATTTGAGGTGTGCCGAACAGCCTGCGTTTTCCCTGCTTGTGTCGCTGCTGAGATGACTCAGTTACACAAAGGAATTAATTAGCATTTATTCATTTTACAGAGATACACCATCTCGATCAGCCGACAATCACCAAATTAGTTAGAGGATTCATAAGCGCCAATAATAACCAGGCAGTGACTTTTCTAATTAAATTACAGATCTGAGTAGCAGCAGATTGAAATGACTAGATGAAATGATTACTGATTATGATTGTTCATTTCAAATTAAATGATCATTGATAGAAAGAGCTGCACTGAATGCTTAAGGGCGAACAGTGGATTATTATTTTTATTACATTTGAAAAGACAAGGCATTGTTAATGTGGAAGACGTCAAAGAACAACTTATCAGTGTGCATCCTGCCAGGACACACACACACACACACGTGCACACGCACACATGCACACACACACACACACACACACACACACTCCAATGGACCTGCCATAGCTTGAGTAATGGTGTTTCAAGACTGAGAAATGTAGATGAATTTATATACGTATACGCACACACCCACATGCTGCCTCTAGTCAACATTACATATCTGCCACATCAACAGTATGCATTGCATTCTCTTACCAGCTTTGCTCTATCACAACAACACATTAAATGTACTTTAACTGCAAATGCATGTCATGAACTTATACTAAGTATGCAGTATTACAGACAGTGCAGACCAAGCATGTGCTGTAATAACATTCACAGGCTTCGGCAGCTACAGACATATACCTTACCAGAGGAATCCTTCTCATCCCTTCTCCTGTTAACACAGGGAAAGAGGAGCAATCCTATCCTGGGAGCGGGAGCGACCCGAGGGGTCAGTTCATTTCCTCGCAGTCCAAAGTGCTCTCCTCCCTCTCACCTGTCCATCGTTTCATTTCATCTCTATTTCTATTTCTCTTTCTATTCCCATCCTAACCCAAACCAAGGGCTGTCAGTCTTCATTTCTGTTAATTAGAACCCCCCCCAAACCACCACCCAGCCCAAACTCCCTCTCTGTGCCACACACACACACACACACACACACACACACACACACACACTTCGGTAGTCAGGGCCAGGGAATTAAGAAGGGCTCTTTAAATAGCACTGAACAGAAACCCATAAAGCTGAAAGCCGAGGCTAATGGAAAGTGTCTATGCATTACTGTATATTTAGGAACGGTTTCAGACGCGGCTAGTGAATTGTGAATCAACATCAGTGATTGGCTAAGACCGGCAGCGACAGTGCAAAGCGATTGGACGCCTCGCGGCTCACCGTGTTGTCCTCCTCTTTCACGACATTGTCCGGAGCTGGGGGGTTGTCATGGATGTCCAGAGAATCCTTATCGTCCAGTCTGAAATAGAGAGAGGCAGGGGAGATCACAGTAGCAGGTTTGCACAACACAAAGCTGTTCACACAAAGCACACAACCACGCACTGGATAAACACAGCAAATTCATTTCAGACTGAGTACTGTCCAAACCTGGGTCAAAATATGTCCAAACCTGGGTCAAATTTGTCCATACCTGGGACAAATACGTATGTAAAATACTTTGGCTCCCATAAAATTTGAAAACATTTCTGAACCACGGCTATATGACGAACCGAATATTGTAAATTTATCCACCTGGATTATCGAACCTGGATTATCGTTAATTGCTTGCATCCTTTCACCATGAACTGGCTCACAAAAAGCCCCAGTGTGGCAACGGGTTTATCCCAGAAGGTGGGCCGTTCTCCCAAAATCATCCCATGTGCCATGCTCTGTAAATCAGCAGCATACTCGAGGTGAACAATGATCAATTTGTAGGTTACGCACCCCACCCCCCATTCACCCTCCCCTGACATCGAAGCAACTTAGAGCCATCACCTGTACCAGCCGCTACACCAGGCTGAGAAGGGGGCCAGACAGCCCCACCTCAGCTGCTAAGACCCATATTTCAGCCAGAAACAGGATGTCCCGTAAGGTACGGCCCTTAGTCCCATATTGCATATACACATTTTTTGCTGCCATTGACGAAGTACGACAGACAGAAAATTAAGCAGGTGAATGAGAATTGAAACCTTTATATGGAACCCTTTGTGAATAACCTACCAAATGCAGGTTACTATGTGGTTACCGTGCATTGCAAATTGCAATTAAAGCAATGGGTAACCGGGAGTCTGGTGCATAAATGCAGGGCAGTTAATAGGCCTGTGAGGCATGCAGGGAGAAATGTGTGACAGGCCGTGATGCCTGTGTGATACTGAATTGTGATTGGTTGCCCTGGCAGAGTTCTGGGGGCTTCCGGAACAGATGTGCAGGGGCAGCCATGAGTCCTACAGACACGCCTGAGCTCACCCAATGAGGCAATCTGCTTTCGTTAAAATAAAATAAAAATAAAAAAAATTTTCCGTCATTAATTTAACCAAAGGTATGAGGTGTCATGTTTCTTGTTAATAAGCTTATTAGTGTTTTATTTGGTTGGAATGCAAGGATAAGGTATAATACTGAACCCTACAAAACCTGATCGTCAGCAGGACTCTGAGATCATCTGCGTACGTCTCTACAAGAACATACCTTAGTCTTTCAAAACACAAAAAAACCACCAACATTCCAGCTGAACTAAAAGCATGTGTTACGGATAAAGACTCCAGTCTGACACCTGGCCATCACATGCACCCCTCCGCCCCGCCCCTGCTGTAGAATTCGCACTGTTCATCAGCCAGCTGGCCGCGTCCCACAGCCGGCCTGGTACCGGGCCAGCAGTGACATCCACACCGTGAATGGCGAAGATGCCGCGCGAAGACGCGGCTGCGGAAGAAACAGGAGCCGGATTGGCCAAGGGGGGGAGGCCGGCGGGCGTAGGAAAGGCGTCGGGGACAATGCGCCTAGGTGACATACCGAGGTAAGGCGGCGCGCGATGCCGACGCCTTTGTCCCTTCTCAGTCTAGCTGTCTATGTCAAAACCGTGGAGACAGACACACGGACTCACACCCAGGGGAAATATTACATTACATTACATTACCGGCCATTTAGCAGACGCCCGTATCAAGAGCGACACACGATGCAAACAGAAGAGCACAGATTGGAGATCACAGTGCAGTAATTTCCCGGCGGGGGTAAGCGTACAGTTCTAAGAGAGACAGCAAGTGCAAGAAGTGAAGACCCGATTGACGACTGGACTACGCTACTGAAGAATAAAACAGAGTTACACAAACAAGAACCAAACTATACCCTAGTGAGCATTAAACCATGCTATTCAAACAAGAGCAAAGGACCACAGGGTTTGAACAGAAAGACCCCGGGCGGGCGGGCGGGCGGACGGACGGTCGAGTCCGTGGACCTGAAGGAAGGGCGGAGACTCACTGGTCGTATTGGGCCATGGTTCACGGCGGGCCGGCCTTCTTCAAGGACAGCTCTGAGGAGAAAGGGTCACAGCTCAGACGGTTCCAACAACAGCTACCGCCATCTCATTAGCCAGCATCATCGCTACATGACAGTTTTCATCATGTCTCATTAGAGTCTCAACAAAAGCGACTTTCATTCAGAAAAGTTTCACAGGAGGGAAATCCTGAGAGAAATGTTTACAGGACCAAAAAAACAGTCTGGTAATCTGGTAATGGAGACGGTTTCCTTTCTTGCAACACACACCCAGTACTCACCACCACAAATCAACATCTATTCTGGGGCCAGCAACTTGATCTGCTAAGGGTTAAAAATGGAGCAACACTGGAAACTCACAAACTACTCATTGTGCGCTTCAGAAAAATCTCCATCTCCAGGCAGCAGCATTAGAAAAGTCACTGTCCGCCAATACAAACTACCACAAAAATGAAAATAAAAAAGTAGCCCTTATCCACTGCCAAAAAGACACACTTGGACACACTGTCTCTCGTATACTTGTGTATTTGCTATTATTATGTTGCTCTCTTGACCAGATCCCTCTTGAAAAAGAGGTGTCAGTCTCATTGGGGCTTTTCTTTCTTATGGACAAATGAAAAATCAAATAGAAACAGATACAGACACGCACTTCTCAGGACAGCATACAGTGGATATAACTGACCGACAGCATACAGTGGATATAACTGACCGACAGCATACAGTGGATATAACTGACCGACAGCATACAGTGGATATAACTGACCGTGGGTCTTCCTTGTCCGTTGGGGTGTTCTTTGGCCAGTTGACCGTCTGCCTCAGTGAGGGTCAGCGCAGGACTGGCGCACAAACTGTGACACACACACCCAGAGCACCACCCTGCGCTTATGGCCCTACCCCACTATTTGCTTATGGCCCCTTTGTCAGTCCTTTTATGTAGACCAATTTCCAACTGCCATTCCAAGCCAACAGGTGGGGGATTGACTGAGCAATGGGTCGTACAATGTGTGTGTATGTGTGTGTGTGTGTGTGTGTGTGTGTGTGTGTGTGTGTGTGTGTCCGCTTGAGTATTTCAGACAGCTGAAACCAAGTGCCACACAGTTGATGGAAAGAACCGTCCCCCCCCCTTTCCTTTGCCATTACACAAATAGTCAAACACCACACTGTCACAAACTGCTGAACGATTTACTAGTTTGTTGTTGTTAATCGGCACTTAATTAATAAAGCAGTTGGTCACACAGTTAACTTAAAACAGTTATGTTAACTAATAATAATAATAATAATAATAGTAATAATAATAATAAAAGTATTAATAGACAGGCAGAGCTTCATCCATCATAAGGCGTCATCACGCAGACTAATGCAGTCGCCAGCCCAAGACACATCTAAAGTTTGGAAAGCAGTTTGTGAGATTAGTTTCCTGAAATCTAATAGATTCCTGGAGGGCTGGTGTGTATGCAGGTATTTATTTCCACCAATTACCCTGGCTAAATGATATACCCTGGCTAAATGGGCCAACTGGTTAATACACCAACACTGGTTCACTAATAGATTCGATCACAGTAAAACATTGCATATAGGGACACAATAACCTGGTCATGCTGAAAGTACAGTAAGTAAACCTGGTTATGCTGATAGAACAGTAAGGTTAACCTGGTCAGGCTCATAGTACAGTAAGGTTAACCTGGTCATGCTGATAGAACAGTAAAGTTAATCTGGTCATGCTGATAGTACAGTAAGGTTAATCTGGTCACGCTGATAGTACAGTAAAGTTAATCTGGTCACGCTGATAGTACAGTAAGGTTAATCTGGTCACGCTGATAGTACAGTAAGGTTAATCTGGTCACGCTGATAGTACAGTAAGGTTAACCTGGTCACACTGATAGTACAGTAAAGTTAATCTGGTCACGCTGATAGTACAGTAAAGTTAATCTGGTCAAGCTGATAGTACAGTAAGGTTAATCTGGTCACGCTGATAGTACAGTAAAGTTAATATGGTCAAGCTGATAGTACAGTAAAGTTAATCTGGTCACGCTGATAGTACAGTAAGGTTAATCTGGTCACGCTGATAGTACAGTGAGGTTAATCTGGTCACGCTGATAGTACAGTAAGGTTAATCTGGTCACGCTGATAGTACAGTAAAGTTAATCTGGTCACGCTGATAGTACAGTAAGGTTAATCTGGTCACGCTGATAGTACAGTAAGGTTAATCTGGTCACGCTGATAGTACAGTAAGGTTAATCTGGTCACGCTGATAGTACAGTAAAGTTAATCTGGTCAAGCTGATAGTACAGTAAGGTTAATCTGGTCACGCTGATAGTACAGTAAAGTTAATATGGTCAAGCTGATAGTACAGTAAAGTTAATCTGGTCACGCTGATAGTACAGTAAGGTTAATCTGGTCACGCTGATAGTACAGTAAGGTTAACCTGGTCACACTGATAGTACAGTAAAGTTAATCTGGTCACGCTGATAGTACAGTAAAGTTAATCTGGTCAAGCTGATAGTACAGTAAGGTTAATCTGGTCACGCTGATAGTACAGTAAAGTTAATATGGTCAAGCTGATAGTACAGTAAAGTTAATCTGGTCACGCTGATAGTACAGTAAGGTTAATCTGGTCACGCTGATAGTACAGTAAGGTTATCCTGGTCACGCTGATAGTACAGTGAGGTTAATCTGGTCACGCTGATAGTACAGTAAGGTTGAATAACCTGGTCACGCTGATAGTACAGTAAGGTTGAGTAACCTGGTCAGGCTCATAGTACCGTAAGGTTTAGCTGTTCAGACTCAACAGTACTGTAAGGTTAACCTGGTCAGGCTCATAGTACTGTAAGGTTTACCTGGTCAGGCTCATACAACCCCTGGCAAAAATTATGGAATCACCACACTTGGAGGATGTTCACTCAGATTTTTTACTTTGTAGCAAATAAACAAATCACAGATATGACTCAAAACTATTTTTGTTTAATAGCTGAACATTCTGGCTTGGTGAAACATACCTCAAACAAATTAAATTAAATTATTTGAATTAATGGAATATTTTTTTCCAGATCACATAGAGAAAAAAATTACGGAATCACTCAATGTTGAGGAAAAAATTATGGAATCATCACAAAAATCCGAATTAGTACTTTGTTGCTCCTCCTCTGGCTTTTATGGCCTGAATTATTTGAGGCATGGACTTCACTAATGAAAAACAATATTCTCCATCAAGCTGGTTCCAACTTTCTCGAATAGCGGTTGACAGATCAGCTTTGCAGGATGGAGCCTTGTCATGGACCAATTTTTTTTTGAGATCCAGACTGTTTGCTGGCCATGTCATTGAGTTGATATGTCTTTCCTGAAGAAAAGCTTTCTTTGCTCTGTGGCAAGATTATCATCCTGAAAAATGACTTCATCACCAAACCTATTTTCTATTGATGGAATGAGAAAAGTGTCCAAAATTTCAATGCACAGGTCTGTTGAGGTAATGATTGTCATCTCCCCTGGTCCTTTACCTGACATGCAACCCCATATCATAAATGACTGGGGCAATTTGATTGTTTTCTTCAGGCAGTCATCTTTATATGTTTCATTAGAACGGCACCAGACAAAAGTTCCAGCATCATCTCCTTGGCCAATGCAGATTCATGATTCATCACTGAATATCACTTTCATCCAATCACCCACACTCCATGATTGCTTCCCTTTAGCCCACTGTAACCTTGTTTTCTTCTGTTTAGGTGTTAGTGCTGGTTTTCGTTTGGCTTCTCTATATGTAAATCCCATTTCATTCAGCCGATTTCTTACAGTTCTGTCACATTGACTCCTGTTTCCGCCCATTTGTTTTGTTGTGCATTTTCTATTTTCAAGGCATATTGCTTTGAGTTTTCTATCCTGACGCTTTGACGTCTTCCTTGGTCTACCTGTATGTTTTCCTTTTATGACCTTCATATTTAGTTTAAACTTGCACCAAATTTTAGACACAACAGACTGGGAACAACCAACATCTTTTGCCACACTCCGTGTTGGATTTCCTTCTTGAAGGAGTTTTATAATCCTTTCCATTGTTTCAATTGACAAGTCTCTTGTTGGGGCCATGTTTCCTTTCAATTAGCCAAGTCCAACAGCTCGTTAAGGTCTGTAAGCACTCTCTTTTAACTGCAGACTAATTTGCATTTTTAGACTTGTGCCGGTATTTGTTTTAGAAATGCAAATTACAAGGTGATTCCATAATTTTTTCCGCTACTTGATCTGGAAAAAAATATGCCATTAATTAAAATTATTTAATTTGTTTGAGGTATGTCTCACGAAGCCAGAATGTTCAGCTATTAAACAAAAATCGTTTTGTGTCATATCTGTGATTTGTTTATTTGCTACGAAGTAAAAAAAAGAAGCTGGGTGAACATCCTCAAAGTGTGGTGATCCCATAATTGTTGCCAGGGTACTGTAAGGTTAACCTGGTCAGGCTCATAGTACCGTAAGGTTTACCTGGTCAGGCTCATAGTACTGTAAGGTTAACCTGGTCAGGCTCATAGTACCGTAAGGTTAACCTGGTCAAGCTCATAGTACCATAGGGTTATTATCAACCTTGTCAGGCCATTAACAGTACCGTTAAGAGTATGAACCTGACGAGGGAGGCTAAGTACAATTAGACATCCAGATCCAGGTTCATCTACCCAGCACATTTCCCAGAAGGAAGTGGAGGTCTCCCCTCTCAGATTCTGTTGACCAATCAGCAGAGTCCGCTGCATGGCCAAGTCCCCTCCCGATTACTTTGACCAATCACACAGTGACGGCTGCATGCCCAAGTCCCCACTCACTTTCCTTTGACCAATCACACAGTGACGGCTGCATGACCAAGTCCCCACTCACTTTCCTTTGACCAATCACACAGTGACAGCTGCATGACGAAGTCCGCTCTCAGATTCCGTTAACCAATCAGAAGAGCATGCTGCATGGCCAAGTCCCCTCTCAGATTCCGTTGACCAATCAGCAGAGTCCGCCGCATGGCCAAGAAGATGCACACACAAAGACACCAGAGAGGCAGACGAAGCAGGTTTTTCTCCTCTTTTATATTTTTAAAAACAAACAAAAAATAACAGATTAAATA
Source organism: Synaphobranchus kaupii (assembly GCA_029718625.1). NCBI lineage: Eukaryota > Metazoa > Chordata > Actinopteri > Anguilliformes > Synaphobranchidae > Synaphobranchus > Synaphobranchus kaupii. The sequence goes on along the minus strand of CM056380.1, from coordinate 16,292,806 downwards.
AAATTTACAGTAGACGTATGCAATCATTGTGCACTTTTTAAATACTTCTGATACGTTCTGCACAGCTGTCAACGAAAAACGCAAACACAATAAGGGGCGGGAGAGCAGGAGGATGAGAGGGGGGCGGGCTCAGAGGAAGGAAGAGGAGGGAGGAGAGGGACTGAAAACCAGGGAGTCAAAGGGGTATAAACTTATCCACTGGAAAAATCACTGAATATATAGATTTCTTTAAATCCTTACATCACTTATATAAATATATTGAACTGAGAAAAAAAAACAAAAAAAAAAAATGAGAAAAAAAAATCTTGTGGGAAAAAAACAAAAAAACAAAAAAACAGCGCAATACAGAAATCCACAACAGCAGTATAAGGCAAACAGAAAGCACTGAGTGAGAGAAAGCAAGAGAGAGAGAAAAATAGCGAGAGAGAGAGAAAGAAAGACAGACACTGTGCGTATGAGAGACTATAAAAGTATGTGAGAGACTGTGGGAGTGTCAGATGTAAGAGAGGTGTGATGGAGGGATGGACAGAGCAGGGAATGGAGGAGAGAAGGGAGAAGTGGAGAGAAGAGATTGGGGTAAGCAGAGGAGGGAGAGAGTGAGGGGGAGAGGGGGAAAGAAAGAGTGAGTGGGGGAGGGAGAGAGAGAGGGAGAGAGAGAGAGAGAGAGAGAGAGAGAGGGGCGAGAACGAGGGGGGGGGGGGGCATGGGAGAGGATCGGCTGAAGTTGACTGTCCAGTGTGTCCGTGTGCGTGTGTGTGTGCTACGTGACCCTGTCCGCTTGTCGTTTGTGTGTGCGCGTAAGGGAGTCAGCGTGCGCACACGCGTCCAACGCCACGCATCCATCGTGTCCCTGTGTGCTCTTCTGGTAAACACCAAAACGAAAAAAAAAAAAAAGGCAAATGAATCAAAAACAAAGAAACCACTTTATGTCTGAAAACCCCCCCCCCCCCCCCCCCCACCCTGCACAAATCTGGGACCATCTCCTCCGTCCTTCTCATCTTCTTTACCGCTGCCTTCTTCCCCCCCTTTCCGCTCTCACTCTCTCCCTCCCTTTCCCCCCTCCCCCTCCCCCCTCTCTCTCTCACTGGGAGCTCGCCCTCTCCAGGATTCTAAGGTCGTAGTTCTTTTTGGCGGCCCGCAGCTTGAAGAGGCTGGCGCCGCTGTTGTTGAGTTTGAAGGAAGCGCTCTGTGCGGCCATGGTGCTGGGGAACACGGCCACCACCGTGTACAGGTGGGCGGGGTCACCCGCCGTCGCACCGCCCCCCCCCCCGCCGCCGGGCCCCCGCCCACCCTGGGTGTCCTTCAGCCACTGGATCTTGGCGCCGCACAGCGACAGCTGGTTGAAGAGTTTCTCCGCCTCCGGGCGAGAGATCCCCTCGGGCAGGTCCGTCACCTCCAGAACCCCGGCTCACCACTACGGGGGAGACAGGGGGGGTCAGAGAAAGAAAACTCCCCAAATCAGCCACAGAAATACTTACATTTATGCTAATGGTACCTGTGAGAATGTGTGCATGTGACAGAAACCAAATGTACAATTTGACCGGCATATTTCTGAAAATAGATAAGTTATAGTTAATATTCCGGTAATCTGGAATATTTTACTTGTGTTCAAATAATGATTTCACGCAGATTGGAAGTTCTGTGTGTCTTCGTACGTAAATATGGTTCGAAAGAAGCAATACAACGTGCAAGGAAAACATTTTACACGTTAAAATGTTTTATACACATTTTACACATTCAGCTCCGTAGCAGAAAGTTAGCGGGCTAGAGGGACAAAATAGTTTAGTATAGTTTAGTACACATTCAGCTGTAAAACGATGGTCTTTTCCTTGACAACGTGTGGGTGTGAATGTGTGTCAAATCTGTGGGAATTTGTGGGGGTTTGTGAAAGTATGTGGAAATTTGTGGGAGTATGTGGAAATCTGGGAATTTGTGGGAAACAGCACCCCCTGAGGCCAGTAGAAGAAACAGCACCCACTCAGGGCAGTGGGAGTAACAGCGCCCCTCAGGGCAGGGGGGATTTTGAGAGAACTTACAAAACTGTGGGAATTTTTGGGAATCTGGGAATGTGTGGGATCAGCTGGGAAAATGTGGGATTCTGTGGGAGTTTGTCGGAGTATGTGGGGATCTGTGGGAATTTGGGGAAATCTGCGGGAGTATGTCGGAATCTGTGGGAATTTGTGGGAGCATGTGGGAATCTGCAGGAGTATGTGGGAATCTGCGGGAGTATGTCAGAATCTGTGGGAATTTGTGGGAGTATGTGGAATGTGGCGGTCAGTGGGAATGCTTGTGAACCTGTGGGAGCAGGTGGGATTCAGTGGTAATTTCCTGTCTGTGGAAATCTGAGGGGGTTTTTTTACCCATGTCAGTGGTGCCCAGGTCCGTAGAAGCGGACTTCAGTGTCTGCCTCTTCCCTCGAGCCCCTGGTTTCATTCCTCCCTGTAACAAAACACCAGCACAACACCGCTTAACATTTACACTCAAAACCTTCCCTGGCTCTGGAACAGAACACCAGCACAACACCGCTTAACATTTACACTCAAAACCTTCCCTGGCTCTGGAACAGAACACCAGCACAACACCGCTTAACATTTACACTCAAAACCTTCCCTGGCTCTGGAACAGAACACCAGCACAACACCGCTTAACATTTACACTCAAACCCTTCCCTGGCAGCGGGAGGAACAGCAGCCCTCAGGGCAGCGGGGAGGAACAGCGGCCCTCAGGGCAGCGGGAGGAACAGCGGCCCTCAGGGCAGCGGGAGGAACAGCGGCCCTCAGGGCAGCGGGAGGAACAGCGGCCCTCAGGGCAGCGGGAGGAACAGCGGCCCTCAGGGCAGCGGGAGGAACAGCGCCCCTCAGGGCAGCGGGAGGAACAGCGGCCCCTCAGGGCAGCGGGAGGAACAGCACCCCCTCAGGGCAGCGGGAGGAACAGCACCCCTCAGGGCAGCGGGAGGAACAGCACCCCTCAGGGCAGCGGGAGGAGCAGCGGCCCTCAGGGCAGCGGGAGGAGCAGATGCGGAGCTGTGAGGGACTCACCTGATGGGAGCTGTAGGAGGATTGGCTGTGCATGAGGGGTGGGGGACAGAGGCTGTACTGGAGGGGCTGTCCCAGCAGAGAGTACCGCCCATCCCCTGTGGAGAGGACACCAAACAGGTGAGTATGCACTGCATGTCCGTGGATCTAACGCCGTAATGCCATGCAGGTGGATCTGTGCTGTAACAGCGTAATGGCGTGCAGGTGGATCTGTACTGTAACAGCGTAATGGCGTGCAGGTGGATCTGTGCTGTAACAGCGTAATGGCGTGCAGGTGGATCTGTACTGTAACAGCGTAATGGCGTGCAGGTGGATCTGTGCTGTAACAGCGTAATGGCGTGCAGGTGGATCTGTGCTGTAACAGCGTAATGGCGTGCAGGTGGATCTGTACTGTAACAGCGTAATGGCGTGCAGGTGGATCTGTGCTGTAACAGCGTAATGGCGTGCAGGTGGATCTGTACTGTAACAGCGTAATGGCGTGCAGGTGGATCTGTGCTGTAACAGCGTAATGGCGTGCAGGTGGATCTGTGCTGTAACAGCGTAATGGCGTGCAGGTGGATCTGTGCTGTAACAGCGTAATGGCGTGCAGGTGGATCTGTGCTGTAACAGCGTAATGGCGTGCAGGAGGATCTGTACTGTAATGGCGTAATGGCGTGCAGGTGGATCTGTACTGTAACAGCGTAATGGCGTGCAGGTGGATCTGTGCTGTAACAGCGTAATGGCGTGCAGGTGGATCTGTACTGTAACGGCGTAATGGCGTGCAGGTGGATCTGTGCTGTAACAGCGTAATGGCGTGCAGGTGGATCTGTGCTGTAACAGCGTAATGGCGTGCAGGAGGATCTGTACTGTAACAGCGTAATGGCGTGCAGGTGGATGTGTACTGTAACGGCGTAATGGCGTGCAGGTGGATCTGTGCTGTAACGGCGTAATGGCGTGCAGGAGGATCTGTACTGTAACGGCGTAATGGCGTGCAGGTGGATCTGTGCTGTAATGGCGTAATGGCGTGCAGGAGGATCTGTACTGTAACAGCGTAATGGCTTGCAGGAGGATCTGTACTGTAATGGCGTAATGGCGTGCAGGAGGATCTGTGCTGTAACGGCGTAATGGCGTGCAGGAGGATCTGTACTGTAACGGCGTAATGGCGTGCAGGAGGATCTGTGCTGTAACGGCGTAATGGCGTGCAGGAGGATCTGTGCTGTAACGGCGTAATGGCGTGAAGGAGGATCTGTACTGTAACAGCGTAATGGCGTGCAGGTGGATCTGTACTGTAACAGCGTAATGGCGTGCAGGTGGATCTGTACTGTAACGGCGTAATGGCGTGCAGGAGGATCTATACTGTAACGGGCGGGGATGTCGTGTCGTGGCGTGTAATGGCGTGCAGGAGGATCTGTACTGTAACAGCGTAATGGCGTGCAGGTGGATCTGTACTGTAACGGCGTAATGGCGTGCAGGAGGATCTGTACTGTAACGCGTAATGGCGTGCAGGTGGATCTGTACTGTAACGGCGTAATGGCGTGCAGGTGGATCTGTACTGTAACGGCGTAATGGCGTGCAGGTGGATCTGTACTGTAATGGCGTAATGGCGTGCAGGTGGATCTGTACTGTAACGGCGTAATGGCGAGCAGGTGGATCTGTACTGTAACGGCGTAATGGCATGCAGGTGGATCTGTGCTGTAATGGCGTAATGGCGTGCAGGTGGATCTGTGCTGTAACAGCGTAATGGCGTGCAGGTGGATCTGTACTGTAATGGCGTAATGGCGTGCAGGAGGATCTGTACTGTAATGGCGTAATGGCGTGCAGGAGGATCTGTGCTGTAATGGCGTAATGGCGTGCAGGAGGATCTGTACTGTAACAGCGTAATGGCGTGCAGGTGGATCTGTACTGTAACGGCGTAATGGCGTGCAGGTGGATCTGTACTGTAACGGCGTAATGGCGTGCAGGTGGATCTGTACTGTAACAGCGTAATGGCGTGCAGGTGAATCTGTTAATGGCGTGCAGGAGGATCTGTGCTGTAACAGCGTAATGGCGTGCAGGAGGATCTGTGCTGTAACAGCGTAATGGCGTGCAGGTGGATCTGTACTGTAACAGCGTAATGGCGTGCAGGTGGATCTGTACTGTAACAGCGTAATGGCGTGCAGGTGGATCTGTGCTGTAACAGCGTAATAGCGTGCAGGTGGATCTGTACTGTAACAGCGTAATGGCGTGCAGGTGGATCTGTGCTGTAACAGCGTAATGGCGTGCAGGTGGATCTGTGCTGTAACAGCGTAATGGCGTGCAGGTGGATCTGTGCTGTAACAGCGTAATGGCGTGCAGGTGGATCTGTGCTGTAACAGCGTAATGGCGTGCAGGAGGATCTGTACTGTAATGGCGTAATGGCGTGCAGGTGGATCTGTACTGTAACAGCGTAATGGCGTGCAGGTGGATCTGTGCTGTAACAGCGTAATGGCGTGCAGGTGGATCTGTACTGTAACAGCGTAATGGCGTGCAGGTGGATCTGTGCTGTAACAGCGTAATGGCGTGCAGGTGGATCTGTGCTGTAACAGCGTAATGGCGTGCAGGAGGATCTGTACTGTAACAGCGTAATGGCGTGCAGGTGGATGTGTGCTGTAACGGCGTAATGGCGTGCAGGTGGATCTGTGCTGTAACGGCGTAATGGCGTGCAGGAGGATCTGTACTGTAACGGCGTAATGGCGTGCAGGTGGATCTGTGCTGTAATGGCGTAATGGCGTGCAGGAGGATCTGTACTGTAACAGCGTAATGGCTTGCAGGAGGATCTGTACTGTAATGGCGTAATGGCGTGCAGGAGGATCTGTGCTGTAACGGCGTAATGGCGTGCAGGAGGATCTGTACTGTAACGGCGTAATGGCGTGCAGGAGGATCTGTGCTGTAACGGCGTAATGGCGTGCAGGAGGATCTGTGCTGTAACGGCGTAATGGCGTGAAGGAGGATCTGTACTGTAACAGCGTAATGGCGTGCAGGTGGATCTGTACTGTAACAGCGTAATGGCGTGCAGGTGGATCTGTACTGTAACGGCGTAATGGCGTGCAGGAGGATCTATACTGTAACGGCGTAATGGCGTGCAGGAGGATCTGTACTGTAACAGCGTAATGGCGTGCAGGTGGATCTGTACTGTAACGGCGTAATGGCGTGCAGGAGGATCTGTACTGTAACAGCGTAATGGCGTGCAGGTGGATCTGTACTGTAACGGCGTAATGGCGTGCAGGTGGATCTGTACTGTAACGGCGTAATGGCGTGCAGGTGGATCTGTACTGTAATGGCGTAATGGCGTGCAGGTGGATCTGTACTGTAACGGCGTAATGGCGAGCAGGTGGATCTGTACTGTAACGGCGTAATGGCATGCAGGTGGATCTGTGCTGTAATGGCGTAATGGCGTGCAGGTGGATCTGTGCTGTAACAGCGTAATGGCGTGCAGGTGGATCTGTACTGTAATGGCGTAATGGCGTGCAGGAGGATCTGTACTGTAATGGCGTAATGGTGTGCAGGAGGATCTGTGCTGTAATGGCGTAATGGCGTGCAGGAGGATCTGTACTGTAACAGCGTAATGGCGTGCAGGTGGATCTGTACTGTAACGGCGTAATGGCGTGCAGGTGGATCTGTACTGTAACGGCGTAATGGCGTGCAGGTGGATCTGTACTGTAACAGCGTAATGGCGGTGCAGGTGAATCTGTACTGTAACGGCGTAATGGCGTGCAGGAGGATCTGTGCTGTAACAGCGTAATGGCGTGCAGGAGGATCTGTACTGTAAAGGCGTAATTGGCATGCAGGAGGATCTGTGCTGTAACGGCGTAATGGCGTGCAGGAGGATCTGTGCTGTAACGGCGTAATGGCGTGCAGGAGGATCTGTACTGTAACAGCGTAATGGCGTGCAGGTGGATCTGTACTGTAACAGCGTAATGGCGTGCAGGTGGATCTGTGCTGTAACAGCGTAATGGCGTGCAGGTGGATCTGTACTGTAACGGCGTAATGGCGTGCAGGTGGATCTGTACTGTAACAGCGTAATGGCGTGCAGGTGGATCTGTGCTGTAACAGCGTAATGGCGTGCAGGTGGATCTGTACTGTAACAGCGTAATGGCGTGCAGGTGGATCTGTACTGTAACAGCGTAATGGCGTGCAGGTGGATCTGTGCTGTAATGGCGTAATGGCGTGCAGGAGGATCTGTACTGTAACGGCGTAATGGCATGCAGGTGGATCTGTGCTGTAATGGCGTAATGGCGTGCAGGAGGATCTGTACTGTAACAGCGTAATGGCATGCAGGAGGATCTGTACTGTAACAGCATAATGGCGTGGTGACAGTACCTTGTGCGGGGTCCGCCGGGCCGGGGGAACTGTGAGATGAGAGGCAGGGGGCCCAGGCCAGGACAGATGCTGTTCAGGCTGCCAGAGGGGGAGGGTGTGGGGGACTGCGTGGGCGAGGCCAGGGGGCTGCTCAGCTGGTTACTGGCCTGAAATCAAAAAACACACATTCAGCTCAATCCGCTAATCTGAAGCTAACTGAAATAGCACTGGGGCTGCCGGGTGGCTCATCCTCTTAGGCACTATTCTGGTATGTGCACAGGCTCCAAGGTCCAAGTTATGTGCATGTGTGTGTGTGTGTGTGTGTGTGTGTGTGTGTGTATGTGTGTATATGTGTATGTGTGCATGTGCTTGAGTGTGTGCGTGCAAGCGTGTGTGCGTGTTTGTGAGATGGCGGCAGGTGGCTGCCAGTTGAAACACCCGAGAGTAGCACTGTAGCATCCCGTCTTTTAAAGATCTAAGCGCACAGCACACACCCTTTGTAACTACCAACGTTAATGTAGTGGATGCGCAACATAGTAATGCGGTGTGTGTATGTGTGTGTGTGTGTGTGCGCATGTGCACGTGTGCTCATGTGCAGGTCTGTGTGCGTGCGTGCGTGCGTGCGCTACCTGAGGGCTGGAGTCTGGCTTGTACAGCTCCCCAGGTTTACTGGCTCTCTGCTCCAGACTGTAGTACTTGCAGGGGTTCCACTGCACCATGGGGGGGTTCTGGGTAGGCTGGGGCCCATTGGGAACACTCAGCTGCATTACCATCACCCCAGGGCCAGGGGGCGCCACACCTGCCACAACACAACCACACACAGGACAATTCAGTCAGATGGTGGAGCAAACAACAAGATTTTAATTTTAGTCTGCAAGTGAATGGACTTCAGTTTGTGCAACAGGAGGCAAATTGTACATGTGTTTTACATACAGGTGTCTGCCAAGTACTCTGTTATTTTGTATTCCGCACTGAAACTTCTCAATGCTCCTCAAGTGATAAACACAATCTAAAATTAATAAAGCACTTGACCTTAATTTAAATAGTTTTTAATGGTTAAAAAATGTCTATGCACTGAAGAAACACACACATTTGTCCAAGGCTTGACTTCCTGCAATTAGGTATGGGTCAATCATGCATTTGAAATTCTTTAACCTCTTTAGATACTGGCAAAATGAGAAAACCATACTACATATACCTGATAATGTTTAATACATATTACAAACAAAATGTACATTTATTTCTTTTTTTGAATGTATCCTTTATTTAATCAGCTATGTTAACAGAACTCAATTCACTTTAGCAGTGATCACCTGGGGAACCAAAGTGGGCGGGGCACGCAAGGGACTGTGCAGCCAATCAGATGTAAAGGCTGAGTCGGTTGCCAGATGCAGAGCCAGCTGTTTGTGGGAATTAGGCCAGGAGACTGGGGTTAACACCCCTACTCTTTTTAAAGGTGCAATGGGATCATTAATGCAATGGGAGTCAGGACCTCGGTTTAACGTCTCACCCAAAGGAAGGCACCATCTACATTTGGCCTAGAGCAGGGGTAGGCAACCTTGGTCCTGGAGAGCCGCAGGGTCTGCTGGTTTTTGTTTTCACCTTAACTCATTCAGTGCCGCGGGTGACTTTAGTCGACGAACATACGAACGGTCTAAAGTGCCGAGGGCGACTGAAGTCGACAAGTTTTTTATTTTTATCTTTACTCTGCTACACCGGTAAAGAATCCTGGATTTAGTCTGGAAAAATTAAACGATGACCAATTTACAATTACGTTCTTTTACCCGGATTTGCTCTTCTTTTTTTTTCTTTACATGATTCTCGATGGAAATATTTGAAGTTTTATTTAACCCATTAAAAAAAATAATAATAAAAAAACCCTCATGTCTAACCATCTAAACCAACATCGGGCGTGGGAATAACGCGTCCCCGTCAATTTATACCAACAAGTTTCTGTGCAGTGACCAAGAATATAAAGAAATTGAACACTATCAAGTGGGCAATATAACAAACTAGGCTACTGCTACTTTCTCAGTAACGGGAGAAAATTACTCCCCTAGCTTTCAGTCGTTCCACGATCATCTGGTAAACCTTTGAGTCACGGACAGTAGCCTATCATCAATGAGTTTTATAATGTCCCTTTCCTGACTTATATTTAATAATTCTCTGACTTCCACTTCTGTCCAGATATTTCCCTTATCTCCTCCAGTCACCTTCGTTTTGTTGGTTCCGTTTTGAATTAGTCCCTCACACCACAGATTTTAGCCTACGTTATTTTTGCCTCAGGATAACTTTCTGTTTGAAACGGTTGATACAAAGTAACTCACATGGACAGCTCATTTGTACTGTACATATCTATACAAATGACCAGTGATTATGTTTATTGTTCATTTTTACATTATGCAAGAGCTGATTTTTATGGAAAACTGTTTTCATTATTACTACACATCACCAATGTAAGAGTCCTGTTAACCAAATTAACAAGCGCTGAAAATCAATTATTTATATTTTCCATCAATATTGTTTGACATTGTTCTAATAGTGAACTGAACCAGAAGGTGTGCTATTTAGCGCCATCTATCCTCATTTACAAAAAATTATGTTGGAATAGTTAAAATAATGTGTTTTATTAGAGGTTTGCACATTGACACGATCAATCTAAACATTTTGAATGTCAGCAGCCATATTGGCTTGGCACTGCTGAGGCTTAGTGTTCCAGAACACTCTGGCACTGAATTAGTTAAATACGACAACTACTTAGACCAAAGAAACCAGGTGAGGAGAGTTAACTGTGTAATCGACTGCTTTAATTGATCACATAAGTGGCGAGTAACAACAAAAACCAGCAGACCCTGCGGCTCTCAAGGAGGGATGACGGGCTGAACACTCACCTGAATACTGCTGCTGAACACACAGAGACAGACGTACACAGACAGACAGACAGACAGGGGTGGGGGTACGCACCTGAATATTGCTGCTGCTGCATTTGCTGGGGGTTGCAGGGTGAGGGGTACTGCTCAGAGGTGGGCTGTAGATATCCCACCGATGGGCTGAGACACACATAATACACAAAAAAAAAAAAAAAAAACCTTCAATGTCCATTTATTACGTTCTTAAAAATATATATTTTTTTTCATATTGCTGACACAAGCACTCGGGTGAATCCCATTTCAATCCAGTCAATTCTGGATGCGTCTCGCATTTTGAAGCCTACAAAGTGAGTCCCGTGTGATCGCAGCCTAACTCTTTGAAGAGCAGGTTTTTTGGAATGTTTTTTTTTTCTTCTAAATTCTAAGTCAGTGTTCTAGAACTCTATTGCTTTCTACATCAGCCTTAGAATGTTCAGTTAAGACCATTCTAATGACATATCTGTGATCTTTACACCAGGGTTAAAGGGTTAAGTATGGTAGAGTTGTGATCTGTGCTAAGCCTTAATGGGCCTGTTGGACAGGGCGGACGGTGCTGACCTTGTGCTGTTCTGCTGTGTGGGGGTGAGGACACTGTAGTACACTGGCATGCCACCTCCCGTCAGACCCCCCCTGTACCGACTGGCTTGCCGGGACCATCACAGGCTGCTGATACTGCTGCTGGACAACCTGCTGAGTATCATTAGCCACCGGCACCTGGGGGGAGGGAGGGGGAGATGGGGAGAGAGGGAGGCGGGGAGAGAGGGAGGGAGGGAGAGAGAGAGAGGCAGGGAGGGAGAGAGAGAGAGAAGATGAGGAGAGAGAAAGAGAGAGGCAGGGAGGGAGAGAGAGAAGGGGAGGAGAGAGAGGCAGGGAGAGAGAAAGAGAAGGGGGAGAGAGAGAAAGAGAGAGGCAGGGAGGGAGAGAGAAAAGGGGAGGAGAGAGAGGCAGGGAGGGAGAGAGAAAAGGGGAGGAGAGAGAGGCAGGGAGGGAGAGAGAGAAGGGGAGGAGAGAGAGGCAGGGAGGGAGAGAGAGAAGGGGGGAGAGAAAGAGGGAGACAGAGAGAAGCTGCGTGAGTCAAACGTTCCACAACATGTAGCAAGTAGCCGTCTTGTATTTTATTTTATGAAATACTTTTCCACCCACTTTCCACCAATTTGGAATAACCAATCACATTCATCAACCAATCACAGCAGCGCTGTGAGAGCTGAGGAGAGCGCAGGCAGGCATCTCCCTGCACCAGCTGCGTATACGGAGCAGTTCTCAGCTGCACTGCCTGCGCAGCTCGGTTCATGGACCGTTTTTCAGAAGGTGATGCGAGTGAGGTAAGCGCCGGGGTGCAAGTAACAGAAATGGAGTTGATGAAAGTGCAAGTGAATGGTGGCGGCAAGTGAAAACAACAGGGAACTGTGTGACTTAGTCCTAGAAAAGCTTTTTTTATGTGACAACTTTGTGCTCAGTCTTTCTAGTCACAATGATGATATAGCATCACCTGTCGTTCCTCCTGGACTACTAGAGATAGTTTGGGTGGGGTCAGCTGAGGTTGCGCCAGAAGATTTGCGTTAGCCATCGGGAGCAGAAAACTTTGGTGGGCGTGGCTTTTTGATTGACAGGAGGCGTAATGCACACGCTATATGATAGATGGTCAGGCAGTGGTGGTGAACGATTAAAAGGAGGGTTTGCGTTTATCAAATCAAGCCTGTTGTATTCGAATCATTAATTTTTTAATGAAATCACAGGCACTTTTATCCACTAAAGTTTTATAAAACTTTGTTTCGGATTTCTTCAAATTTAATGGCTAATTGTACCTCTATGTTATTCAATTCCGCTTGAGAATTCGCCGCTACAAGACCTCGTCAGCCGGTAGTAGGAAAGAGGGCGCCACGTCCTCTTCAGGGCGTTGTACACTCCGATTCGCCCCTGCCGAGTGCCTCCCCCTCCCCGGGAGCGGCTGCCCAATTGCCGCTCCCTCGAGGCACCGGCCATACTCGGATCCGGCAGGACCAGGGCTCAAGCCCCTGATCCTCGGTGTGCAACTGCACCGACTCAAAGCCGGCGCTTTTACAGCTGCGCCACCACTGCGCCTATCCGCTAAATTTTTTACATGAAAATGTATTAATTCACTGGCACTTTCATCAACTCCATTTTTATCAGGTCATTTTTATAAACCGCGCAGGCCTGCACAGAAGTGGGAGGAGTCACAGACCTGGTAGGAGGGCATTGGCGGGTACTGGACCATGATGCTCTGCATCGGCCCTCCCATTGCGGCCCGCTGGGAGTTGAGGAGGCCCGGGTTCTGCGGCTGCTGCACTCCCATCATGCCCTGGTACGCTGGCTGCTGATTGGGCATCATCGTCTGAAGGCCTGCTGATTGGACACAAGCAACAAAAATAGCCTTAAATAAAGCAGGTGTCAGGAAAGTGGGAAAAAAACTGCTTATAAAACTCATGCAGACAGAACAGTTGCCATTAATGCTCTACTATAATGTTCTGTTATGCTGTGGGCTGTAAACTGCCATTAACGCTCTACCATACCATTCGGGGAGCTGCAATCTGCCATTAACGCTCTACCATAACGTTCTGCGAGCTGCGATCTGCCATTAACGCTCTACCATAACGTTCTGTGAGCTGCGATCTGCCATTAACGCTCTACCATAACGTTCTGTGAGCTGCGATCTGCCATTAACGCTCTACCATAATGTTCTGTGAGCTACAATCTGCCATTAACGCTCTACCATAACGTTCTGTGAGCTGTAAACTGCCATTAACGCTCTAGCATAACATTCTGTGAGCTGCAATCTGCCATTAACTCTCTACCATACCGTTCTGTGAGCTGCAATCTGCCATTAACGCTCTACCATAACATTCTGTGAGCTGCAATCTGCCATTAACGCTCTACCATAACGTTCTGTGAGCTGCAATCTGCCATTAACTCTACCATACCGTTCTGTGAGCTGCAATCTGCCATTAACACTCTACCATAACGTTCTGTGAGCTGCAATCTGCCATTAACTCTCTACCATACCGTTCTGTGAGCTGCAATCTGCCATTACGCTCTACCATAACGTTCTGAGAGCTGCGATCTGCCATTAACACTCTACCATAACATTCTGTGAGCTGCAATCTGCCATTAACGCTCTAGCATAACGTTCTGTGAGCTGCAATCTGCCATTAACTCTCTACCATAACATTCTGTGAGCTGCAATCTGCCATTAACGCTCTAGCATAACGTTCTGTGAGCTGCAATCTGCCATTAACGCTCTAGCATAACATTCTGTGAGCTGCAATCTGCCATTAACTCTCTACCATAACGTTCTGTGAGCTGCAATCTGCCATTAACGCTCTAGCATAACATTCTGTGAGCTGAAATCTGCCATTAACTCTCTACCATAACGTTCTGTGAGCTGTAAACTGCCATTAACGCTCTAGCATAACGTTCTGTGAGCTGCAATCTGCCATTAACGCTCTAGCATAACGTCCTGTGAGCTGCAAACTGCCATTAATGCTCAACCATAACATTCTGTGAGCTGCAAACTGCCATTAAGGCTCTATCATAACGTTCTGTGAGCTGCAAACAGCCATTAACACTCTACCATAATGTTCTGTGAGCTGCAAATTGCCATTAACGTTCTACCATAAGGTTCTGTGAGCTGCAAACTGCTAATAATTAGTGTAACTGCTGAGTATTTAAACCACAGACCGACTTTTACGTATCAAGTTTCATTTGTACACACTGCAAAAAAATTTTAGCAGATTTTTTATAAGTGCTAGTGAAGTACTCTTTCTGTGTTACGCACGCCCTCATATAAACTTTCACTGAATCAAAAATTCAATGTTTAAACAGTTCAATATTACAATAATGTTACAATCAATCAAATGCTGGCATTTTTTCAATGTGAACCGTAATGCAACAACGAGAATTTACACAGTCGTTGCAATGCCTTTACATGGATAAACTACATGAATCATAAGTGCATGGTAGTTAAGGTGTAAGGTGCGTGTGCTTACTAGTCCCCTTTTAGCTTACTGCACTTTTTCCTTGTGGGTGGTCAGATCGGAGAGCCGGGGGACTTAAATGCCTCCTTAAATTATGCACTTAATACGTCTGTCACTAGTTGGAGGCGAGCTGACACTCATGCAGGCATTTTGATGCATCTAAACAATACGGTCGTTTCTCCTTAATGATCAAAGGGGCAAGAGCAGGTCGTTGACAGGATGCATGTGGCCCCAGTTGAATAGCTGTACCGGGCCCTCAGAGTTTTCACATCCAGGCTTGATACAGTGCAGGAAATTCTCTAGGCCCCGGTTATTCAAATCAGAGTCCTCCAGGGTCAAGGCCATTTTCCATCCTCCATTTACCTGGGAGTGAGGTGTGGCCAATGGGTAGCACTAACTGTTCAGTTAATTAACTGGGAGAAAACAGGGCCGGATTTGGATTTGAGCACCAGATTTGAATACCCATGCCATGGATATTCTAGGCCATGGATATTCAAATCTGGACCTCAAATCCAAATCCAGCTCTGGTTTCCTTTCTCCCAGGTAACTAACTGAACAATTAGTGCCACTGACAGGCTCAATGGTCTGTTCTTGACATTATACATTTTTGTTCTTATCCATAAGTCCTTTTTTTAAAGTATTAATCTAACTTAGTTTTGCCTCAGCGGGAACCCACGGTTAAGTAATCAGAGTCACGGTAGCTGCAGGCTGCAATAACCCACAGTCTGTTTTGTACGTCTCGTAGCGATTTGCTAAGTGCACCTGCGCTCAAAGCCTGTGTTTATTTTAGCTCTGTCCTGCAGCAGCTCTTCCCTCCCTCAGTGTGAACACCAGGGACAGGCGCCTGAGCCAAAATAAAGCCTTAAAAAGCCCAGCTAGAACAGGAAGTGCGTAAACGACAGCCGTGGGCGGCTTTCAGCGCTGTGCGCTAAAGCAGAAAAATGAGCAACAAAGCGAAATCCGTCGAGAGATCAAATCGGGAGCGAGATGTGTGTTAAAGTTAAAGGTTGAAGTTAATTTAACCTAGCATGTCATCCAGGGCACATCTAGGGCAGGTGAATATGTTAAAGCAAGTATAGTAAAGGGGAGAAAAAAATAGAGACACCCTGCGGCTCTCCAGGACCAGGGTTGGGGACCCCAGCAGACCCTGTGGCTCTCCGGGACCAGGGTTGGGGACCCCAGCAGACCCCGCGGCTCTCCAGGACCAGGGTTGGGGACCCCAGCAGACCCTCTGGCTCTCCAGGACCAGGGTTGGGGACCCCAGCAGACCCTGTGGCTCTCCGGGACCAGGGTTGGGGACCCCAGCAGACCCTGTGGTCTCCAGGACCAGGGCTGGGGACCCCAGCAGACCCTGGGGCGGACACGGGGGAAGGCAGAGCACTCACCAGACGGCTGCGCGGGTTGGGTCAGGGGCTGAGAGCGCTGCGCTGAATAAGACATCTGGTGAGACATGGGCCGATACTGCTGACCTGAGCTGCCATAGTGACCCGGGGAATAGTAGGACACCTGGATCTGTGGGACAGGGAGAGAGAGGGAGAGAGAGAGGGAGAGAGGGGGGGAGAGGGAGAGAGAGGAGGGGAGAGAGAGAGGGAGAGAGGGGGGGAGGGGGGGAGAGGGAGAGAGAGGGAGAGAGAGGGAGAGAGAGAGAGAGAAAGGGAGAGAGGGAGAGAGAGGGAGAGAGAGGGGGGGAGAGAGAGGGAGGGAGTGATAGAGTGAGAGAGCGAGAGAGAGGTGAAGAGTGATCGAGTGAGAGGGGGAGAAAGAGAAGGTGAGAGGGAGGGAAGGAGAGGGAGATAGTGAGAGGGAGAGAGAGACACAGAAAACCACACTGTCACCATAACTTTATTAATGAATTACTTATTAATAGTGACTAGGGACAATCTTCAACAGAACTTATGCAATTTCCCACTCACATATTTATATAACAACCAAGGCTGTTAATATTAGCATCCAACTTGAATATTACTGGTTTTTAAAATATGTCAATTAATCAGTATGATTAACAATTCTTTTTTTAATCAATATTGAAATATTACACCTGAGGAGCTGCCAAGCATCCAGGTCAGTTTGGGTAAAGCTATGTTAATGAACAAGAACCTTCAAACCACAAATGCCACTATCAAAGCTTCTTGTTTGAAATGTGATCCAAGTTTAAACCAGTCTCTGAACCCATATGGTAAGGTGAGTGTCTTGAGTCAACAGAACCGATTGCCTGGGATAGGCACTAACTGTAACAGCGATAGACACGCAGGGGATGTGCCAGTTTAGACACCGGTCAGATTTCTACAGGGCGGTTAGCAGAAGTGTTTCCCGCCTTGAATCGCTGCATCCAGATTAGACTAACCTTCACAGAGTTGCGACTGGTCAGAAATACTGGTTACATGCCAGAAAAGTGGGCGAGGTTTATGGCTCTGAATTCTGCTGCTTTCATGAGCCGAGAGGTATGCCCCTGGCACACGAGGGTAAGGCTGTATCTTTTCGATTTTCAACAAGATCGCAATCAATATTTAAAAAAAGGACAAACGCTGGTACAAACAAAAAGTTTGAGAGAATGACCAACTAAAAAAATAATAATAATAATAAAAAAAGTTTAAAAATAATTTCAGCACAGTCATCCCATTTGTGCGTTACATAAGCCGACTGCACCGATGCGGTCAGCATGATTCACACAAACACGAGTCTTAAGGCGATAGTGTACTGTCCTGCACAAGTCCATTTAAACATCAAGAGCTCCTTTTCCTTCAGATTCCATATAATTGTGGAATTAACACCCGCCATCAGCTGATAAAATTTTCTACTCGAGTAGCCACTTTGACAGGTAACCAACCAGGTTGTGTTATATGGTAAAAGGAAATGTGGCAGGTAAAATGTAGAAAATGGCTGGTGATTTTTAGAATCCACAAGCCACTCTGGCCAGTGGGTGCCCTGCAATCAGCCTCGGAGGGAGCCTGTGAATCTCTTCCACACCTTGGACAAATGCTTTGATGCTTTTTTCCAGTAAAATCTGAAAACGCCCCTGCACATCCTCGATATTTTTCATGGAAACGCGTTCCTAACCAGAAACCGTTCAGGTTGATTGCATTGCGCAAGGGAGCAACGGCAGTGCCCCGGTCTGGGCTTTGAACCCACAACCTCCCAGTTAATCCACGCTATACAACTGCCACGATTCAGATGCCCCATCTAGATCAGAGAGTGAGAGTTCCCACAATGCACTGCACCCATACCTGCTGTGGAGGAGGGGGCTGCATGTAGCCCTGCGGAGGGGGCGGAGCCTGCAGGACTGGTTGAGACGGAGGCAGGGGAGGGGGCGGGGGGTGGGGATGGGGGTGTCCCGAGCTGGGCTGGTAGCCGGAGGGAGGGGGCATGGGCTGGCCCCCAGGGGCCATGATGTACCCCGTCTGGGGTGGCGGGTGCTGGGGTAGCACGGCGGGCGGCGGCTGGTACATGGAGGGTGGCTCGGGGGCCTCGCTCGAACCCTGGCGGCTCAGCGTCATCTGCCCGAACTGAGGGGTCAGCTCGTCCGTCTGGGAAAGACAGACAGACAGACAGAGAAAAACAAAGAGATTTACTTTCAAGATGTCAGCATGTCTGCTTGCTTTTCAGACGGGCCTCCATGACTGTGAAAGGTTTCCAATTAACTCTGTGCAGTGGTCCTCCAGCGTGGTCCTGGAGAGCCGCAGGTTTTCACTTCTAGTCTGAGCGATTAGTGGTGGTGGATTTGTGGTGTATTACACAGTTAAATCACCTCACCTGGTGTCTTGGGTCCGAATTAGTTGCTGATTTTAAGCAGCAGAACCTGCTACCTGCGACTCTTTAGGACGAGGGTTGACACCATCTCACGCACGCACACAGACACACACACGCACGCACGCGCACACACACACACTCTCTATCTCTCTCTTTGCGCACCCACTCGTCGGAGGCAGAGAGCTGTGTGACACAGGGGCCTGTCACTCAAACAGGCCCTGAGGTACTGGCCTCATTACTGCAGAACCCTCTGGAACATTTACACCATCTCCCCAAAATGAGGTGTGCCGTGCTGGCGTGGGCGCTTATGACATGAGAAACACCTTCAAAAGATGGACAGAGAGTATCTGGCTGGGCTGAACATGGTGACTATATTTAGAGGGAGAGAGAGAAAGGAAAGGGTACCATGTTGTACTGCTGGGGAGGAGAGACGGGCAGGAGAACCTGGGGACAGGAAGGGCTGGAGTAGGACACAGGCTGTGGAGAGGGCTGCAGAGAAGCCACCGGCTGGAGAGGAGAGGAGGAGAGAGGAGGTGGACAGGGGAAAAGGAGTGAGGCAAGGAGAGCAGAGGAAGGGAGGAGGAGAGGAGAGCAGGGGAGGTGAGGAGGAGAGGAAAGGAGAGCAAGGGAGGGGAGGGGAGGAGAGGCAGGGTAACGAAAATCAGGAAAAGGAGAGAGAAAAGCATATTTTACTCAAAAGATGCCAAACAGTCACATTCTATTAGACTAATAGAGCAGCAAAGATGTAGACAGTCACACCTATAAAGGCCAGACACACTACACTACAGCACAGCACACAGAATACACTGCTAGTGTTACATGCTATGTCCCCTCCAGCATTGATGGGAGTCTTGATCTTGTGGTCTCGGTCTGGATCTTGGTCTCGACCCTCGAAGTATTGGTCTTGGTCTTAGCATATGGTCTTGGGGCAAGTCGCTCAACGAATTTCGAGGTACAACGTCCTCTTTCACAAGGTATGTTGACAAACTTGCAATGTTACTTGAACAGGATCTTTCCCTGTTATTGGGTTTGCTAACTAGCTTTAGCTATTTATATATCGTGACTACAACAGAAATTCCTTTCCATATTCATTTGACTAAAAATGTCTAAAGTTGGGGGAATAAAAGTGTAATAATGCCATTTTTAAAATAAAATTCACTTTCTGTAATTTTTTTATTTTTAATAAATTTTCTTCCTAGGATCGATGAATGTGGCCAGTCTTGGTCCTGTCGAGACTTGGTTTGTCTGGTCTTGGTCTGGATCTTGGTCTTGGTTGGTCTGGTCTTGACTCCAACTCAGCCCTCCAGGGAGGGTAAATAAAAAGGGAAATTGCATAGACACCACATCCAAAGACAGAGAGCTCACCCACGCAAACGTACAGGGGTACAGGGATGCAATGTTTTTCCTGATTTTTTTTTAGACCCTGAATGCCTTTGGGGGCCACTAGCGTTTGGCTTTATTGGTGAACATTCTCTCCTGCTATCAGCTGTCAAAAATGGTAAGTGTGTAAAATTACACCCCCTCCTTAGAAAGAAAGACTAGGCCCCAAACCGTTGTAGGTCAGACAGACTTACTTGGCTCAAAATCTCAACAGGAGAGAGACAAACAGACCAACCTGGCGCAAAACCACAGGATGACAGACAGACTTACTTGGCCCAGAACCACAGCAGGATGGACAGACAGACTTACTTGGCCCATCATGTGGTTTCCCATGGGATGCTGAGGTGGGGTGGGCAGCAGGGCAGTCTGGGGGGGCGGCTGTGCCTGCTGCACCTGAGGCTGTTGGGGGTTGGAGGGGCAAGGCAGCAAGCTCCGGCCTGCCAGAGGTGGGGCAGGGGGCTGGGGGCACACGTCTGGGACCGCCAGAGGAAGACCTGGGGAGGTGGATGGCAGGAACGTCGATGTGAGAACAAAATATTTTCAAAAACAAATCATATTGCGCTGCACATGGTTTGGCTGCGGTTGGATTCTGAGTGATGTAGGCGTAGTTTGATTGTGAGTGATGTCGGTGTGGTTTGATTGTGAGTGATGTCGTTGTGGTTTGATTCTAAGTGATGTTGGCGTGGTTTGATTCTAAGTAATGATGGTGTGATTTGATTCTAAGTGATGATGGTGTGGTTTGATTGTGAGTGATGTTGATGTGGTTTGATTCTTAGTGATGTTGGTGTGGTTTGATTCTGAGTGATGTTGGTGTGGTTTGATCCGAAGTGATGTTGATGTGGTTTGATTCTTAGTGATGTTGGTGTGGTTTGATTCTGAGTGATGTTGGTGTGGTTTGATCCGAAGTGATGTTGATGTGGTTTGATTCTTAGTGATGTTGGTGTGGTTTGATTCTAAATGATGTTGGTGTGGTTTGATTCTGAGTGATGTTGGTGTGGTTTGATCCGAAGTGATGTTGATGTGGTTTGATTCTTAGTGATGTTTGTGTGGTTTGATTCTAAATGATGTTGGTGTGGTTTGATTCTGAGTGATGTTGGTGTGGTTTGATCCGAAGTGATGTTGATGTGGTTTGATTCTTAGTGATGTAGGTGTGGTTTGATTCTGAGTAATGTTGGTGTGGTTTGATTCTGAGTAATGTTGGGGTGGTTTGACTGAGTGATGTAGGTGTGGTTTGATTCTGAGTGATGTTGGTGTGGTTTGATTCTGAGTGATGTTGGTGTGGTTTGATTCTGAGTGATGTTGGTGCGGTTTGACTGAGTGATGTTGGTGTGGTTTGATTCTGAGTGATGTTGGTGTGGTTTGACTGAGTGATGTTGGTGTGGTTTGACTGAGTGATGTTGGTGTGGTTTGATTCTGAGTGATGTTGGTGTGGTTTGATTCTGAGTGATGTTGGTGTGGTTTGATTCTGAGTGATGTTGGTGCGGTTTGACTGAGTGATGTTGGTGTGGTTTGACTGTGAGTGATGTTGGTGTGGTTTGACTGTGAGTGATGTTGGTGTGGTTTGCAGTGTTTTAGTCTGAGTGATGTTGGTATGGTTTGATTCTGAGTAATGTTGGTGTGGTTTGACTGAGTGATGTTGGTGTGGTTTGCAGTGTTTTAGTCTGAGTGATGTTGGTGTGGTTTGATTCTGAGTAATGTTGGTGTGGTTTGATTGAGTAATGTTGGTGTGGTTTGACTGAGTGACGTTGGTGTGGTTTCGCAGTGTTTTAGTCTGAGTGCAGTACTGGTGCGGTTTTGTGGCCTCACCAGAGCGTGAGCCACGGCAGCTCCCCTGAGACCCCTTGCTGCCCAGGCTGTCCCCGCGGGTCAGGATGGAGATGCCCGAGAAGCTGCTGGCCTTGGTGACAGGCGGTCGCAAGGTGCGGTTGGAGCTGTCCGAGTCGGTGCTGCTCCAGGGACGTGGCTCCAGGCACTTCATCTCGCTGTCCGTGCTGCTCTGGCGACTGCTCGAAGCCCGGCTGGAGCTCTCCCGGTTCCCCCTGCGGAGAGGGGGGAGGGGAGAGAGGACAGCGGGTTAACTGGATGCCGTGAAGGACACAGACAGATGCGTACACCTTTCAAAAACACCACCGAATGTTGGCTAATAAAAGAATGCTCCAGGCAACTCACACACTATACAAACAGTAACTCACACATTACACAAACAGTAACTCACACACACAACACAAACAGTAACTCACACACTACACAAACAGTAACTCACACACACAACACAAACAGTAACTCACACACTACACAAAGGTGAAATAAAACACATGCATGAATAAAGGACAGCAGAAATGTGAATCTCACGGTACGCAGTACAAACAAACAAACAGACAAACAAGGCACTGACAGAGGAAGCACGTAAACCACAACGAGGTCCTGATCACAGACGAGCCACAACAGAGCATCACTGACTCACTGAAGATACACTACAGACGGTCTCTGTACACACACACACACATACACACACACAAACAAACATTCACACAGACACACACGAACACAAACATATACTTGTACACACTCGCACAGACACGCACACAAACATATACACATGCGCACACACAACAGCCACCGCCCCCAGGTGCACACAGACACGCACACCCTTCCCCACTCCCACAAACAACGCACATACACGTGACGCACAAAAGTGACACACAATATCAACCACACAGTGTCACCACTGTCACTTCTATGTATTGTTTTTATAACTTTGTTGTATACACACTCATTGTCTGTCTCGTGCAGTGCTGTCACTTGGGTTAGGGCAGCTGCCAAGAAAACCAATAATTATAAAAATTACCATCATAAAAACGGGAAACAGATCCAAATTCTGTGAACGTTCACCCTTCCTGCCCCGGACACACCGAGACACAGATAAGTCCCGGTTTGCTTCATTTGAAGGGGGAAGAAACACATCCAACCCAAATAAAAACGGCGCTCATCAATGGGAAAGCCCCGGAAAGCTCAGAAACACGACGCATCACGAGCCCCGCCTGACCGCTCTGAGGACCCGCTTTAGATATGGGCAGATATGGGCTTTAGATCTCGCTCAGAGAGCGCAGAAAGAGAGCACAGAAGAGGTGACATTAAAGGAAAAACTGAATAAATATATGAACCAGGAAGAAAAATCCACTTTCCAACAAAAGTATTTTATTTTTGACAGTGATGCAGGCTAATAAATAATTCAGAGAGCCATAATTAATGGATGAACTATATAAAGGTCTTTGGCGGCCTATTTAAAGTAGAGGGTGGGGGGGGGGGGGGGGGGGTCGTGCGCTTGTTAGCGGACAAAAAAATAAAAAAAATAAAAAAATAAATGCAAAAACAGGTACCCTGCATAAAAATGACGACATTCTCCTTCTATCACTCGCTCGCTCGTCCGCCTCCGCCGCCTCCGCCCCCCCCACCCCCACCCCACCCCACAACCATCCATTAGAGGGAACCTTTTTATAGAAGCTCTCTCCCTCTCTCTCTCTCTCGGCACCGCTGAGGTTCTAAGAGCTGGTGAATGTTTACTCCGGTTGACCCAATTAGGCCTGAACACGAGCCACAGGAAGCAGTGGGTGTGTCCTTATTCGTCCGAAAACAAAGCGCTGAGCATCATGGGAGCCTTTCGCCAGACGAGACCGGGCCTCTCATTCGAGCGGCGGGTCCAAATCAGTGGTCCAGTGCGACTCTCCAGACAGGGGTGCTCTCTCTCTCTTTTTTACCAGAAAAATACACCCCTTTTCTAGATGCGAGCGCAAACACGGCGAAACGAAAAATAAACGCGTGTACACGAGCTTGGAGGCGTGTGCTGGCGCGCGCCTTTTTACAGGTAAAGTGACGGCAGACCAGAGGGGAATTCTGGATGCGGGTCGTACGTGCATAGCACAGGTGCTCTCCCTCTCCCTCTCCCTCTCCCTCTCGCTCTCGCTCTCGCTCTCGCTCTCGCTCTCGCTCTCGCTCTCGCTCTCCCTCTCCCTCTCGCTCTCGCTCTCGCTCTCCCTCTCCCTCTCGCTCTCGCTCTCGCTCTCGCTCTCCCTCTCCCTCTCGCTCTCTCTCGCTCTCTCTCGCCCTCTCTCTCTCTCGCTCTCTCGCTCTCTCTCTCGCTCGCTCTCTCTCTCGCTCTCTCTCTCGCTCGCTCTCTCTCTCGCTCTCTCTCTCGCTCTCTCTCTCGCTCTCTCTCGCTCTCGCTCTCTCTCGCTCTCTCACGCTCTCTCTCGCTCTCTCTCGTGCTCTCTCGCTCTCTCTCGGTGTAGGCACCAGAAGGTATAGGCAATAACCCAAAAAAACTTTTAAAAAACTTTTTTAAAAACTACAATAACAACAAAAGAAGAAGAGTGGAATATGCAATGAAGCATCAGAGAAATGTGGCGGTAATGGAGAGGGGGCGGAGTCTCCAGAGAGCACAAAAGCAGCCATGCACAGACGGACGGACGGACGGACGGACGGAGGGGGTGGGGTGGTGGCTCGCGGACACCCACAGCGCATTAGCCAACGGCAAGCAAAAAAGAAAAAGGACAGTAGGAGTCACCACCGGAGATGGGCATGTCAGGAACACAGAGGAAAAAGGCCCACCAGTACCTAAAGATCTGCCTCCTCTTTTGGGAGCTAGAGGAGTAGCCGTCGGTGGAAAGTCTGCTCGGGTCACATGGGGAGAGAAACGCCAGGGTTATTGCGCTGAAGAAGGAGGAAGAGGAGGAAGAGGGGGGGAGGGGAGAGGGGGAGGGTGGCGCAAAGCACCACGTCCAACTTTGAGCAACACAACACTGCATGTACACTGCATGTGGAGAGCGCTACTAGATCACTATTGAGTCTGGGCCAGTCCCCCAAAATTAAGTGCTTTTTAGGGAGCACTCATGCATACCTCATTCACTGAAAGCAGTGCCACCTTAAGGTCACTGGGGTGTTTTCTTTACTGTTATTATAATCAAGTAACTACAAAATACATCAAAGTAGTTTCAGCTTGGGTGGGCAGTGATCCGATTGGCCTATCCCTATTGTGATCATGTAGCTGGGCGAGGCCAAGTTCCTAAGGCATTTCTGTTCCTAATTTCTGGAAATGTCCTACTGAAATGAAGTAAATGATTGGCCAATAAGCCAGAGCCCATTCATCAAACCCGTGCTACGGTCACTGACATCAATATAGAAGCGAAGTAGTTACAAAGCCTAGCTATAGTAGATGTCCGTCTGTTCAGGAACAGAGGAGAATATCGGTGAAATAAACTTCCTGCGCTCTTCAGGGTTGAGAGGCTGAGCCAAGTGGCTTTCTCTGCACGTCTGACTGCTCGTGTTTCGCATTTGTACATGTTAGTTTTGGAGGCGGAGCGGAAAATCACCTGTTATCGTTGATGTAGCCGTTCTGAGAGGACTGCAAAGAAAAAGAACATCGTCAAGTCGGGGTAAGTTTTCCTCATAGCTTTACCCCTGGATAACAATGGTTAGTTTTGCTAATAGCTTTACCCCTGGATAACAATGGTTAGTTTTGCTAAAAGCTTTATCCCAGGTAACAATGGTAAGTTTTGCTAATAGCTTTACCCCTGGATAACAATGGTAAGTTTTCCTCATAGCTTTACCCCTGGATAACAATGGTTAGTTTTGCTAATAGCTTTACCCCTGGATAACAATGGTTAGTTTTGCTAAAAGCTTTATCCCAGGTAACAATGGTAAGTTTTGCTAATAGCTTTACCCCTGGATAACAATGGTAAGTTTTGCTAATAGCTTTACCCCTGGATAACAATGGTAAGTTTTGCTAATAGCTTTACCCCTGGATAACAATGGTAAGTTTTGCTAATAGCTTTACCCCTGGATAACAATGGTACGTTTTGCTAATAGCTTTACTCCTGGATAATACAGTTTTCTGTGTTTCACGGCCTGAAACAGGGAAACTGGAACCCCAAAGAGCAGATATTTCTCCAAAAAACTAAGGTCTAAGCTTTGGTACTCTATCAGCCATGGTGAACAGGGCCGGAATACATCCGGTTTGGAAACAGCGAGTTGCCCACGTACTTCACGGGCGAAGATGCGGTCTCGAACCCGCTGGTACTCCTCCTCCCGCTCCTCGATGGACTTACTGCGCCGCCCGTCCTGCAGAGGCACGCGAATCTGCGGGGGGACAGACGGATGGTCACTTTGGGGTGGGGGGGGGGGGTTGTCATCATTAACCTTCAATCCTTGTAACAGACTTGGGTCAAATGCTGGTATGAAATGGCAATTCCTGCAGGTTACTTACAGAAGTTGGTACTAAAAGGTGAGTCAAAGAGCAGAGATGATAGCAACTTATCATGGTCAGAACCGTTAGCAGTAGTCATCACATAAACCTACAACATAACTAAGTACCACAGCAGGTGCAATAGGGAGACTGACGATATGCAGTTTTAAGTAGGGCATAATGCTAAATCTGTAGTAAGTTGGGGTATAATCCGAGATGAAGTGTGCAAAGTTCAGGGTCTGTAGAAGCGAGACGCCGTTGGAAAGAGTTTGCAGTCTACGGCACAAGATTTGGGTCTTCAGACTGCATCTTGGTTCATCAAAACCCTTCAGTCATTCATTCACTCTGTATTCAACTGCATTTAGCTCTACTTGTGCTACTCTGGGTATATCCAACGCATTAATGACATAAAGACCTCTGCTATAACATGGCATGGGATTTTGTTTATGAAAATAAGAATTTCTCCAGTTTGAAAACAATTGAAAAATGTTAGCTCACAAAAATGTCTTTGCCTAACTGCACGATACTATTATATTGAATATTGAGAAAAGGAGTCTGAAACTCGGGTCCTGGATTGCCGTAGTATCTTGCAGGTCTTCTGTTTGCTTCAGCTCTTGAGGGCCAAAGTTAACCCATTGATTGGCGACAGATCCACACCTCATCTTCCCAAGATCTACACTGGATGCTGACCAAAGGGAAACTACAAAAAACCTGCAGACACAGCGCCCCCTCCAGGACTGGAGTTAAACCTGGGCCGTGTCCGAATCGGCACTCTTCCACACTGTTGAGTAGCCTCGGTGAGTAGATAGGGCGAGAAAGTCGTAGAGTACGCAAAATTCAAAGTTTACTTCAAACACCCGGATGACACACTTACTTCCGGGGTTTCGCTGAGTACATTCGGGAGCACACTTTTCAAGAAGTACACAAACATTTTGGTCACGTGAATATGACGTAAAGCTTAGTATTAAAAAAATGAGGCGCAGTTTTGCTGACGTTTTCTTTCAAATACAACAAAAACAACACGTGACATGGCAGCGCAAGAGTGGGGCACAGGGTTGCCAGATCTTGTAAGACTTTCCAGCCAAATGGCGACTCAAAACTAGCCCAATTGATAGGCTATTTTTAACCGAAACCAACGTATTTTAAATAGAAATCATCATGTTTTTATTTTTTAAAATATGTGCGTGCTTTGCGACTTTATTTTTACCTGTGACTGCACTTTGAAAGTATCCCAATTTGGCTATAAAACCGCGGACATGGCAACACTGGTGGGACGTCTTATGACCTGCTTACGACACTTCCACAGTGCGGTTGGAAAATAGTATGGCGGATATTTTTTGCGGACTGCTAAACAGTGCACATTAAACAGCACACTTCTGCCAGTGCACTGTACGCAGAAGACAGGGTGCAGTAGATAGGGCTCTGATTCGGACACAGCCCTGCAGACACTGAGGCCCTCCAGGACTGGAGTTAAACCTGCAGACACTGCTGCCCTCCAGGACTGGAGTTAAACCTTCAGACACTGCTGCCCTCCAGGACTGGAATTTGAGATGTCCGATTTAGAATCGTATTGTTATCTGCCCTCTATTCTTGTACATAGTTGGGAGTTTCCCAAATTTGCAGGCCCATAGGGGGCACTCCAGTTACTTGCACTGCTCATTAACCGCTTTGCACGGAACCCCTAGAGAAAATGCTCACCTTGCTTACATGGATTTTGAGAGTGGATGAGAAGAAGATACCATAGTATCGATTCTATCCAAGAATATGCCTACAAACATGACAGCGATTTTCCTCCTCGATATACAAGTATTACTGCTTGTAATATGTACACTAGTTTTTCCACTCCACCCCTCACTCACATAATGTAGACTATGGTGTATTAGTATCTCCCTAGGCTATACTTGTCACTTAGGGAATTTTAATTGGCTAAAACATTCTTCTCTCCCTCTCCATCTCAGCTGATGAGTGGTGAGCATTCTGCCGTAAAATGGCTGCCGTTGCATCACTCAGGTGGGTGCTACGCATTGGTGGTGGTTGAGGCGAGTTTCCCCCTCATCATAAAGCGCTTTGAGTGTTGAGAAAGGCGCTATATAAATGGCAGGCATTATCATTATTATAATTTACAGTGCGCTGATATGAGCTAGAATGCTAAATTTTCCTTGGAATGATTATGAATGGGAAAATTTTAGAAAAAACTTGAGAAATGACATCCCAGGGCTTGCAGCAAAAGATTACATACTGTAGAGTACAGAAAGTGATGTTTTATTCAAGTACAACTGTGAGTGAATGATCAGGCTATATATTTAAGTGTGTGTACCAGTGTGATACCAATGTTTAATCTAAACCATCATAAGAGGCAATTTTATATGCTTTATAAGGACAAAAATAATTCTATTCGTTCTACTGCAGGTTTTGGATAGGTTTTTCACCCATATATATATTTATCCCTCTGATGAAAGGATAGTAATACCCACTTGAAAATGATGCAAATGTGAGTTTCATGAGTCAAACCTGTTGATTTGTAGTTAAATATATGATTATTTTATGATTTACAGAAGTACAAAATTTTGCCATTTTAGATAGATTTGGAGACACAAAGGGATACTTGTGGACAAGGAGTGTATGATGGAAGAAATGTATAGTTTTACCTGTTTTACATATGAAGCTCTCAGTATTTCATTGCAAAATAAAAAATAACAACTTTCCTTTGCATTTTTTGCCTAGATTTCGTTGCATTTGTGATATGCTATTTTTACCTAAAAATTAACGAATCTAAGTGTCTTGCTTCATTTAAGCCAGGGCTGCCCAACCTTGTTCCTGGAGATCTACCATCCTGTCAAATTTCATTTCAACCCTAATTTGGCACACCTGACTCTACTAATTAGCAGTTCAATCAGATCTCTAGCTGTTGAATGAGGTGTGCTTTGTCAGGGTTGGAGTGAAAACCTACAGGACAGTAGATCTCCAGGAACAAGGTTGGGCAGCCCTGATTTAAGCCATTTTCTGTGATGCTCACACCTCGAGTTATAAAGCCTGAAATGGGACAGCGCCTAAATAGGTCAGGATTGACCAAATTTGGCATCTGCGCAAAGGGGTTAAACATCCCTGAGAAGGTATCGCATGAGCAGGGATGTTAACCCGTGTCTTGGTCCAGTTCCCAATGTGGCCGCCCGACCACACCCCTTTCAGCTGATTGGTTAACCAACCCCTTACGGCCATGACCCATACAGAACTCTGAGAGACACCACCTCCGTAGTCTCTACTCCAGAAGCTGCATTCAGATGTGTCCGGAAAGGGAAGTTCATGCTACTGTTCCACCAAGTTTTATCCAGCGTAAAAGTACATGACGGTGATTGAGACGGCTTGAATTGGCGGCTCCACAAGCTCACGATTCCTCACACGTTAAGTATTTGAGTCGTGTGAAAAGCTTGCGGCCTATACCTGGTTGTCGTCTTTGTCCATGCTGGCGTCGTCCCTCTTCAGGATGAATTTCTTCTGGAAATCCATGTTGCGCTCGTCCTTGATGTGTTCGGAGAACCTCTGCTCTGGGCTGTGGGGGGAAGCACATGCCTCTATGAGCTGAAAGGACGTCAAACAGAGACCACAAATTGCGCCCTCGCTCTCTCTCTTTCCTAGAACTGGACTTTACACATCCCCTCTCTCCTAAATCTGGACTTTACACAACCAATCTCTCCTAAAACAGACTTTCCCCTCAATGCTAGGCTCTCACATACTTTTAAGCAACAGTTGTGAAAATTACTTTCATAAAATTTGATTGGTTTCCATCTAATTTTACTACATGTTTTAAATATAATTAATTATAAGCATAATTGCTTCGCAAATTATGTAAATAGCACAGTGCCTAAATGAAACGGAGATCTGATTCATTGCTGCGTTTCGCAGTTCCCCCCAATTAGTTCATAGTTACTACCTCTATTCTACTCTGCTCTCCAATTGCTTTATGGTTACTGTCTTACTCTGTCCTCTCATTGGTTAATGGTCACAGCCCCTGTCCTACTCTACTCTCCCATTGGTTAAAGGTTACGAGTGCGTTTTCTCCTCACATGCGAGTGTTGCCAGTCTTGTTGATGATGACCGCCTTGCCCGTCTGGTCCACGTTGTGGTCCATGCCGAAGTAAGCAGCCACGCGATGCAGCAGCATGCGATGATACGAAGTCATCTGTGGGAACTTCTTATACTGGTTACTGAACAGAGAGAGAGACAATTTCAACACCTTCTTATACTGGTTACTGAACAGAGAGAGAGACCATTTCAACACCTTCTTATACTGGTTACTGAACAGAGAGAGAGACCATTTCAACACCTTCTTATACTGGTTACTGAACAGAGAGAGAGACCATTTCAACACCTTCTTATACTGGTTACTGAACAGAGAGAGAGACCATTTCAACACCTTCTTATACTGGTTACTGACCAGAGAGAGAGACCATTTCAACACCTTCTTATACTGGTTACTGAACAGAGAGAGAGACCATTTCAACACCTTCTTATACTGGTTACTGAACAGAGAGAGAGACCATTTCAACCCCTTCTTATACTGGTTACTGAACAGAGAGAGACCATTTCAACCCCTTCTTATACTGGTTACTGACCAGAGAGAGAGAGACCATTTCAACACCTTCTTATACTGGTTACTGACCAGAGAGAGAGACCATTTCAACACCTTCTTATACTGGTTACTGACCAGAGAAAGAGACCATTTCAACACCTTCTTATACTGGTTACTGACCAGAGAAAGAGACCATTTCAACACCTTCTTATACTGGTTACTGAACAGAGAGAGAGACCATTTCAACACCTTCTTATACTGGTTACTGAACAGAGAGAAAGACCATTTCAACACCTTCTTATACTGGTTACTGAACAGAGAGAGAGACCATTTCAACACCTTCTTATACTGGTTACTGAACAGAGAGAGAGACCATTTCAACACCTTCTTATACTGGTTACTGACCAGAGAGAGAGACCATTTCAACACCTTCTTATACTGGTTACTGAACAGAGAGAGAGACCATTTCAACACCTTCTTATACTGGTTACTGAACAGAGAGAGAGACCATTTCAACCCCTTCTTATACTGGTTACTGAACAGAGAGAGACCATTTCAACCCCTTCTTATACTGGTTACTGACCAGAGAGAGAGAGACCATTTCAACACCTTCTTATACTGGTTACTGACCAGAGAGAGAGACCATTTCAACACCTTCTTATACTGGTTACTGACCAGAGAAAGAGACCATTTCAACACCTTCTTATACTGGTTACTGACCAGAGAAAGAGACCATTTCAACACCTTCTTATACTGGTTACTGAACAGAGAGAGAGACCATTTCAACACCTTCTTATACTGGTTACTGAACAGAGAGAAAGACCATTTCAACCCCTTCTTATACTGGTTACTGACCAGAGAGAGATACCATTTCAACACCTTCTTATACTGGTTACTGAACAGAGAGAGAGACCATTTCAACACCTTCTTATACTGGTTACTGAACAGAGAAAGAGACCATTTCAACACCTTCTTATACTGGTTACTGACCAGAGGAAGAGACCATTTCAACACCTTCTTATACTGGTTACTGACCAGAGAAAGAGACCATTTCAACCCCTTCTTATACTGGTTACTGACCAGAGAGAGATACCATTTCAACACCTTCTTATACTGGTTACTGACCAGAGGAAGAGACCATTTCAGCCCCTTCTTATACTGGTTACTGACCAGAGAAAGAGACCATTTCAACACCTTTTAACTGGGCGAAGGACACACAGCCCTGCTAGCAGCTGGCCACTGCCAAAGACAACTATTCTGACTTAACATAAATAGGCCGTATCAAACGTCAGTTTTAGCCATCTCTCTGTTCGGCAACACTATCACAACAATACAATGTACAATAAGTATCTTTTTTCCCCCCACATAACTGCATTCTTAATGGGGGGATTTTATGTAATTATTTTGTCTATTGTAGATGTTATTTGTAAGTAATGGCGGAATGTCATGCCCGTAAAGTGGCTTTAAATTGAAAGTGAAATTGAAAATTGAGATTGCGATTCAAAGACTCTGACGCGGTGCTAAGAATAACACCCTGGAAAAAGCGGGCGGCGGTTAAAAGTCCCTGTCAGAGACGTGTGCGCTAGTGTAATGAAGACGACCCGCGGGCCCAACGATGGCTCACGGTGTCTGTCAGTGTAAAATGACCCAGCATCCCAAGCGTAATTACTCCTTTGGACAAGTACGCTCCTACTACATTTATCTATAAATAAACAGACAGACGCGAGAGATTAAAATTAGAGTAGCGTGTAGCGTGCGTTTTTAAGGGGGGGGGAGTACAGAGTCTGGCTCACTTGTCGTCGTTAATGAACTCCAGGATATCTTGTTCCAGTTTAAGCAGCATCATTCGATCCCTGTTGGAGTGCGAGAGAGAGAGAGAGAGAGAGAGCGTAAGACACAAAGCGCTTTCGACGAGATCAGAGAGTGGCGGCGGTGCGCCCCGTTCTTTTCGTCCGTGGGGTGGATGCTGGACTCCGCCTCTCGCAGAGCAGCGGACGGGGCTACGGGTCAGGGGACAGAGGGTCGGCCAGCGGGCGGCCCGCTCATGCAGTACCTGGGGTTGTTTTTCAGTGTGTTGACCAAGAACTCGTGCACGTCGATCCCAGTTGAATCAGTGTATTCCTGGCTGGAGTCTGAGGGGGAGAAACACAACCGCCGTACTAATTACTACGCTACCGCTACACACTACCGCTACACACTACCGCCATCACCTCCTGGTAACACATAACAATGATGACAAATGACAACAATAAACTTTATTTGTGCAGCACAGGGCTCCCTGACCCTAGCCCTGGACATCATGCAGGGTATGTTGTTGTTACTCAACCCTTAATTGGTAATTTAAAGCAGCTGATAACGGTTAACTCCCCTCACCCGGTTTCTGGGGCCTGAAATGGCAGCTGATTTCTAAGGTGAAAGATCCTGTGAGTCTCCAGTACCAGGCTTGAAGGGCCCTGGCACAAACCTGACAAAACCTGCACACCGTTTGTGCGACTGTATTTAATTGCAACGACTATTTATTCAAAATGCATTTAACCAGGAAAGTTAGAGTAAAATGTCTTTTTCTATATCACCCTTTCTAAATGGTGCAAACACAGAGGTGCACAGCAGGAAATTCTAATTTGGAGTGGATGAGCTTCCTACGCTTTTAAATAAGCAGGGAATTAGTTCACTGTTGACCTACTTAAATACAGTCAAAATTTCAAAAAAGTATATAAAACAGCACATTTAAATGGAGGACTAAAAAGTAAAGGCCCAAGTCATGTTCCTAAACACGTTACATACATTGGGGATCATGTGAGTGCACACATTAACACGCACGGATCCCTGTACATGTGTGCTGGCGTATATGTTATGGTCCAGTCTGCGGAGGACACGGGGGGAGGGGGGGGGGGGGTTTACCGCGAGACAGCATCTTCCGCGGGGTCTTCTCCTTGTTCTTCTCCTTCTCCTCGTTCTCGTACTCGTCTTTGGAGGACTTCTCCTCTTCCTTGTCCGAGGGGCAGCTGACGTGCAGCTGGATGATGTCCTGTGGGAGAGAGCGGGCGGAGCTTCATCTCCATTGGTTTGTTACTAAAAGGTTCTCCAGCACGGTCAAATTCACACCTGCTAAGAGCATTTCTTTCATTGGACGACAGGCCAACAAAATCAGAAATAATAAAGGATGGGCGGGAAGGAGTGGATTAGGACCAGCCGGAGCCATGGATTTGTTTAAACCGTGTTTGTGAAAGACGGTCTTGGGGGGAAAAAAATGTTCCCATGCAGCAACAGTCTCTGTAAACCTGTTCTTCATAAATCTGAAATAACACTTGATTGACTAGATTGTTATCTACAGCCTTTCTCCTCTGTAAAGTGATACATCGCCCCAAAGTGGAAGGAAACGTGTTGACACTAACGACTGGGATAAAGCTAACATTTCTGCCAGTTTAATTCTCACGGATACACACCGACAGCAATACGATTTTTAAGTATTCATCAAGTGGTCCATCTTTCAAAAGCACTAGTGATGTTGCTTGTGCGCCAGGGACAAAAATTTTGCCAGTTAGCAAGTTGCTAACAAGCATGAAACATTTTAGCAGGTTATATGTTATGGATACGTCACATTGGGAACATAAAGCCAGGAAATGGGTCGTTGCCTAAAATAACTTTTTCACCGTAATTTTCGATATTTCTGAGAAACTTCAGTGGAAGTTGGGACTGGTTGCACCGGTGCCAACTGGATTCCATTCATTTTGGAATGCCTACAATTTGGAGAAACGCTGTCGAGTCAAATGAATGTTCAGATAAAAAGGGGATTGTGAGAGTTTAATTTTAGGTAACATACTGTATGACACACAGAAATACAGTCCTCCAGTTAGGCCAAGCTTCATTATATACCAACAAACAATCCCAGAATTCTTGGTCTTTTTTTTGTTCTGAAAAATATTCAAATCAAATTTTTTATTTTTTTTTGTCAGTAGCCCAGACACAATGTAAGCCTTGTTCATTAATTATGGCTTAATATGGGATTTAGACCCTGACAGAGGCTGAAATGTGGGAAATGCAAGTTAACCACAGCCGTGTTTGAGCGACGCACGAGAACGTTTCTCACTGGCTTAGCGGCGCCTGATTATTAACACTAATCTCCTACATAAATTTGAATGCAAATTTGGTTATGCCAGAAGGACTAGCGGTTAATCCCAATCGTGGTGAAACCTACCTACCTACTTAAAAAAAAAAAAAACTTTTCTAATGGCGGGAGGTTCTGGTGAATACCGGTGTATGAGATTCCGGGGGACATGCGGAGGGGTTCTGGTGAATACCTGTGCGTGAGGTTCCGGGGGTGGGGGGGTGATTTGCGGAGGGGTTCTGGTGAATACCTGTGCGTGAGGTTCCGGGGGCCCGTCGGAGGAGAACGGTCCCGAGGACTCCTCGCATACCGCCAGACTCCGGACGAGCTTCAGCTTGGCGTTGGACTGAGGAAAGAGACCCACACATTGTTACATCCTCCCAAACACCTGAAATACTACATTTTCATATTCAGACAGAGTGGCCAGTCCTCCCTCCTTTCATACTTTTGGCCTTTATTCAGACAGAGAGAAAGCAGACAGACGGGATCACTAAGTGTCACGGCGAGGATCGAACCCCCCAACCACAAGGTTTTATGTATTTTATTTTATTTTTTAATTAAAGTTTTATTTTTTAATTAAAAGGCTGTACGTAATGAAAGCCTGTGTCGTTGTTGCGTACCCCCAGGGCCAGTGACGTTTTCAGAAGTACACTCACATCCTGGTTTCCAAGACCAGCAGGTACAGGGTGAGTTGGATATGAAACACCCAGATATCACTGTACGGGAGCAACCAATGGGAGAGAGACGCTCCGGGAGAGATACCCGCAAAGCGAGGCCTGGTAGGCCGTACCCTCTTTTCCACAGAACCCCCATGACTGAAGCTGAACCTCCCTCCGTGTTGCCGGGGGAAAAAACAATGCGGTGACCTTTATTTTTATGACGCATCGGCTATCTGAGCGCGCGCCGCTCGGCGCTTCCCGCCTCTTAAAAATAACCCGCTGACGCAAGGCGACGGGCGCATAGGGCAGAGGAGGCGCTCGCCGTTCCCTCCAAACGGCCGACCGGAGGGACGTTCCTCGCCGTAACGGAGCAGGGGGTAGCGTTACGCGGCATCCTCCACCACGCGTGCCAAGCGCGCTCATTTATGCCAAGATGGCCGTCCTCCCTGAAAGCCAAGCGGAAGGCGCTCATCTCCGATTTTAGGAAGAGCAGAGAACACGAGTCACGAGGTCACTGCATCGTTTTCCAGGTTCTTTGGCATTAGTTTTCCGTTTATTAGTTTGCCGTTGGTTATAGCCAGTTAAGAGATTCTTTATTTTAATCAGTTGCTTTCAGCCCCTAGATGCATGGATAATTACAATTACCATGTCCACAGTTACACTACGTCAAGGCATCATTTAAACCTTAAAAAGACTTTCATTAAAGAGCACAAAAATAAAGAAATAACGTGGGGTGTGAATGGCAAGTCCAAGCATTTGATCGTCGAGTTTAAAAACGCCGTCAAGCGAATCCAGCGAATCCAACCAAACCCTTCCTAGTGGTTTATTATTTTAAAAAGTAACTTGAGGTGTTTGGTGTATTTTTTATCATGCGCAGATTGGAAGGCTTTCTCTGCCTGACGTCATTACGGCAGGTAAACCTGCAGGTCCGTTTACACTGCGGCGGGTCCAAGTGTCGGTTTTCACGCGGCAAGTAAAGTTTTCCTGGGAGCAGCAATCACGGCGTGCGGGTTCTATCCCCATTTTTTCTTTTGTTATAGTCGATAAATGAAAAGAAATCATTCAGAGCCGTCAACCTGCAGTTCAGCAGTTGTCCTCCAGGTGTCCCCATAGGCACTATTTGATCAGAAATCATTAACAATAACAAAGCAATGAGCGTAGACTTGTGACTAATTACACAATTATGGACTAATTACGCGTTCATCAGCGCGAAACAATAAAATGACACGCCTGTGGACACAATAGCCTACTGGTACAAACGCATGCTGAGGGATTTAATATATTTTGCACATCATGTCACTCATCTTTAAACCACAGGACAAGATTAATATAGACTGGCATTCAACCTTTTGTAGCATAGGTTCTGAAAAATGGTGACACTTTGGCGAGTGTCCTTTTAGAACGCAGTTATAAATAAAGTTTGGATTTGGCCGATCAGTCCCATCAGCCACTTCCTGTTCGATTCCCAAACCGAAAATTACTCCATGTTTTTTTTTTTTTCCCTCTAAAGATGTTAATTTAATGAGTCAGAAAGGACTGCGCTCTGTTTCCTCCATTTCTGCACTCATTTCCACAGCTATGTGACTCACTGAGGCTAAAGGCTAGCTCTCAGTTGAAAGCTTTCTTCAATATAATACAGGCGGACCACACCGAGCAATATTATTTCAGCAACTTCACTCTGCCAATATTCAATATTAATCCTAATCCTGTCACAATGACACTGATACAATAGGACTGATAATGATAGTGATGATAAATGACAATAAAACAGTAACAACAGCGAACACAACAAAAAGATAAGAAGCATAACACTAATGTTAGCAATGCGAACTGCAGGGACAATAATAAATAAACATCCACAGAACAAATAAACCCCCACCCAAACGCCATGTTTATAAACATCCACAGAACAAATAAACCCCACCCAAACGCCATGTTTATAAACATCCACAGAACAAATAAACCCCACCCAAACGCCATGTTTATAAACATCCACATAACAAATAAACCCCCACCCAAACGTCATGTTTATAAACATCCACAGAACAAATAAACCCCCACCCAAACGCCATGTTTATAAACATCCACAGAACAAATAAACCCCACCCAAACGCCATGTTATAAACATCCACATAACAAATAAACCCCCACCCAAACGTCATGTTTATAAACATCCACAGAACAAATAAACCCTCACCCAAATGCCATGTTTATAAACATCCACAGAACAAATAAACCCCCACCCAAACGCCATGTTTATAAACATCCACAGAACAAATAAACCCCCACCCAAACGCCATGTTTATAAACATCCACAGAACAAATAAACCCCACCCAAACGCCATGTTTATAAACATCCACAGAACAAATAAACCCCACCCAAACGCCATGTTTATAAACATCCACAGAACAAATAAACCCCACCCAAACGCCATGTTTATAAACATCCACAGAACAAATAAACCCCCACCCCAAACGCCATGTTTATAAACATCCACAGAACAAATAAACCCCCACCCAAACGCCATGTTTATAAACATCCACAGAACAAATAAACCCCCACCCAAACGCCATGTTTATAAACATCCACAGAAACAAATAAACCCCCACCCAAACGCCATGTTTATAAACACCCACAGAACAAATAAACCCCCACCCCAAACGCCATGTTTATAAACATCCACAGAACAAATAAACCCCCACCCAAACGCCATGTTTATAAACATCCACAGAACAAATAAACCCCCACCCCAAACGCCATGTTTATAAACATCCACAGAACAAATAAACCCCACCCAAACGCCATGTTTTGAGCCGACAGCAGTTTGGACATACCGACAGGTACCTGAAGCTAAAAAGCTAAAACAGGCAAAAGGCCTTTTGAGGGAAAAACACTAAGGGCCTGATTTACTAAGACCTTTAGCAAAACTAATAACACAATCAGTGATTGGTGCAAAACAAATACCACGACCAATCATCGGTCACGTTATTGGTTTTGCATGTGCTAAAAGGTTTTTTCCACATGCTAAAGAGTTTGCAGTTCTCAAAGTTCATATCGGTCAGCTCAACCTTCTAATACCTGCTTATTACATGTTAGTATTTTCGAAGAAATAGTCCTGGACGTGCTTTAATTTAATTCCGTCACTTGCGGTGAGTCTATGCCTAATTTTTCCCATTCAATTCTCCATCTTAACACTGTGTTTTTGTCAAGCCGTGTACAGAATGGAAAAAAAAAACAACATAAGGTACAGCGTACAATTTTTTTATTTTTTTTTAATGTGAAGGTGTGCGTCGTGTCCAACAGGCTTACTAGCTTTGCACAATCACAAACAAACTGTAACTGTCATATCGGATAGCTACGTTTCAGCCGTGAGCCTCAGAGCAGCTTTAATTAATGACGGTATGCCAATGTTTCCATGGGTAATCCAAAGGATAAATGTAGGATTTTCTGTAATAAATCGCTGCATATAAATTATGTTTCCCAAAGGGGATTTGGAGGGGGGGTGAGGGTGGGGGCGGAGGTGGTTTGTAAATGTATAAATTTAAACGCCCTGAAAGGTTGTAGCTGCAGAATTGTCTTGCGTTTGGAAAGAGCATCTGACACACTCTGGCATCTCGGCCAACTGGTGCAAGAGGGGCTATTTGGGAAAACAAGGTCAACCTGGTGGAAAAGCTTCATATGTTCGTCAATGGAGAGCGCTGACCCATATACATGGTAGGGATGTAGAGATAGAGAGAGAGGGGGGAGGGAGGGAGAGGGGAAAAGGGAGAGGGAGAAAGAGAGCGCAAATGAGCGGTAGATATAGAGGTAGACTGTGGGATCCTATTAACACACCCTTGCTCAGAAATACACAGAGAATGCGGTAATCTGCTAAGTAAGCACAGTTGAGCTCCGCTCCCTTGGGATGCAGTTTTAAAGCCTGCTGGGATTAGCGGCCAGCGGAGGAGGAGGAGGAGGAGAGGATGTTTCTGTCCTTAAGACTCTGGTCCCATGAAGAAGGGAGGAAGAGTAGGAGCTGACAGTCTGACAGGATATTTCCTCACCTTGGTCCTTTTCCGTCCGTGCCCATGGTTCTGAGTACGTCGCTGTGTGTGGGTGGTGCGGCGGGGGGGGTGCAGAGAGAGAGAGAGTGTAATGGGCGGTGAGAGAGGGAGATAAAAAAGGGAAAAGGAACAAAAAATATTATTACAGCACAGCCAAGATAAACATAACTTCCTGTTACTGTTACAGCACAGCCAAGATAAACAGAACTTCCTGCTACTGTTACAGCACAGCCAAGATAAACAGAACTTCCTGTTACTGTTACAGCACAGCCAAGATAAACAGAACTTCCTGCTTGGCCCATACCGTGACCTGCCCTTAGCTACATTAACAAAACAAACAAATTCATTCATTAACATATTAATTAATTAACTAATGACAGACTGTGTGAGTGAGTCACCTGGGAGTCTTGTGTGGTGCTCTCCTCTGTGTGGCGCTCTCCTCTGTGAGTGAGTCAGTGAGTCACCTGGGAGTCCTGTGTGGTGCTCTCCTCTGTGAGTGAGTCAGTGAGTCACCTGGGAGTCCTGTGTGGCGCTCTCCTCTGTGAGTGAGTGAGTGAGTGAGTGAGTGAGTGAGTGAGTCACCTGGGAGTCCTGTGTGGCGTTCTCCTCTTTGAGTGAGTGAGTGAGTCACCTGGGAGTCCTGTGTGGTGCTCTCCTCTGTGAGTGACTGAGTGAGTCAGTGAGTCACCTGGGAGTCCTGTGTGAGTCAGTGAGTCACCTGGGAGTCCTGTGTGGCGCTCTCCTCTGTGAGTGAGTGAGTGAGTCACCTGGGAGTCCTGTGTGGCGCTCTCCTCTGTGA
The DNA here is from genome assembly GCA_029718625.1 of Synaphobranchus kaupii. Classification (NCBI taxonomy): domain Eukaryota; kingdom Metazoa; phylum Chordata; class Actinopteri; order Anguilliformes; family Synaphobranchidae; genus Synaphobranchus; species Synaphobranchus kaupii. The sequence continues at coordinate 16,253,026 of CM056380.1, read as the reverse complement.
GTGAATGAGTGAGTGAGTGAGTCAGTGAGTCACCTGGGAGTCCTGTGTGCCGCTCTCGTCTGTGAGTGACTGAGTGAGTCACCCTGGGAGTCCTGTGTGGTGCTCTCCTCTGAGTGAGTAAGTCAGTGAGTCACCTGGGAGTCCTGTGTGGTGCTCTCCTCTGTGAGTGAGTGAGGGAGTGAGTCACCTGGGAGTCTTGTGTGGTGCTCTCCTCTGTGAGTAACTGAGTGAGTCAGTGAGTCACCTGGGAGTCCTGTGTGAGTCAGTGAGTCACCTGGGAGTCCTGTGTGGCGTTCTCCTCTGTGAGTGAGTCAGTGAGTCACCTGGGAGTCCTGTGTGGTGCTCTCCTCTGTGAGTGAGTGAGTCAGTGAGTCACCTGGGAGTCCTGTGTGGCGCTCTCCTCTGTAAGTGAGTGAGTGAGTCAGTGAGTCACCTGAGAGTCCTGTGTGGCGCTCTCCTCTGTGAGTGAGTCAGTGAGTCACCTGGGAGTCCTGTGTGGTGCTCAGCTCTGTGAGTAACTGAGTGAGTCAGTGAGTCACCTGGGAGTCCTGTGTGGCACTCTCCTCTGTGAGTGAGTGAGTCAGTGAGTCACCTGGGAGTCCTGTGTGGCACTCTCCTCTGTGAGTGAGTGAGTGAGTCAGTGAGTCACCTGGGAGTCCTGTGTGGCGCTCTCCTCTGCCTCCATGCCCTCTCCGGTGGGCGGCTGCTGGGCAGCTTTGCCTCTGCTGCCCGCTGGTTCCGTCAGCACGCCGCTCTCGCCCTCCTTCAGGATGTCCGGCCCCGCAGCTCATCGACATCTTCTCAGGGGAGGGGGAGGGGGGAGGGGGAGGGCGGGGCAGGGGGCGAGGGTGGGGTCAGAACCCAAATAAAGCTCCTATGAGGGGGGGTGGAGAGAAAGCGAGAGGAGGGGCCAGAGAAAGAGAGATTTGGATACAGGTGGACCCTGTGTCTGTAGCTGCAGGTTCTTAACATCCCCATTCACATCATCAACTCACGACAGCAACACAGCGACACGATTCCATTCAAAGTCTACGGACAGCAGCAATATAGAGCGTGGGAGGTGGAGTCACCGCACAGCGACAAATGACCTGTATGTTTGTCTCTCTGAAACATTGACTAGCAGTCAACATTTAAGCACTGCCAACCAATCAGAAATGATGATGCTCTAGATGTAAAAAATAAAATAATGTCAGACAAGCTCGCGTTCTTTTCTGTCTTCATGTCCCAAGTCATCATGGAAGAGCTAGCTAGCCACAGAGGGGTTGGCTAAGAGCTGACCATATGTACATAGTACTGTGTTTGTTATATTGATTAATAGCATAGCAGTGGCAAGCAGAGTGAAATGTTATCATGGGTATGAAGTGTGCGCGTATGGGTTTTGTTGACAGTAGTGTAGCTAGCTAGCCACAGAGGGGTTGCTTGGTTATGCAATATGTTCATGTTCAGGAACAGGGTCTACTGGGGTCCCCAGCCCTGGTTCTGGAGAGCCACAGGGTCTGCTGGGGTCCCCAACCCTGGTCCTGGAGAGCCACAGGGTCTGTTGGGGTCCCCAACCCTGGTCCCCGGAGAGCCACAGGGTGTACTTTGTACTCAGCATTTTACTTCACCTCACCTGGTCTGAACTGATTCCTGACGGTAATGTAAGTATAGAGCTGTGGCTCTGGACCCCTGTGCCACAGATAACCCAGTAACCCTGACGTGTTTCAGCACAGTTAGCTAAAAAGTTCACACACCTCGTTTCCAAAGCCTAACTTGAGAGGAAACCACAAATGTGCGGACACTGCGGCCCTCCAGGACTGGAGTTAAACCTGCAGACACTGCGGCCCTCCAGGACTGGAGTTAAACCTGTAGACATCAACAGTGCCCCCTCCAGGACTGGAGTTAAACCTGCAGACACTGCGGCCCTCCAGGGCAGAATTCAAATCCAATTTAACACTCTCCCTTCCCTTGCTAACTGCCCTCGAGGGAGCTATCTTGTGACGCAATTTTCTACGTGCAGCAAGCAAACTTAAAAGGTGCTCTGCAAGGGAGGATTGAAGAGAAACAAACAAAAACGGAACTGAACCGCCCTCGCAACATTTCGGAAGTGCAACACCATTGAGTTGAAATGTGACCGCCACATAGTTCTGTGGAGACCGTCCACTTTTTTTCATGTGGAGCATTGCATTGTGGGATTCCCTCCAGGACTGGAGTTAAACCTGCAGACACTGCTGCCCTCCAGGACTGGAGTTAAACCTGCAGACACTGCTGCCCCTCCAGGACTGGAGTTAAACCTGCAGACACTGCTGCCCTCCGGGACTGGAGTTAAACCTGCAGACACTGAGGCCCTCCAGGACTGGAATCAAACCTGCAGACACTGTAGCCCTCCAGGACTGGAGTTAAACCTGCAGACACTGCGGCCCTCCAGGACTGGAGTTTGAGACTGATGCTGGATAGGCTGAATTAAATAAAAGAAGCGAGTGGGCGGGAGTACCTGTGGGTGAAATTAGGAGAGCTGAGGCAGTTCCCCTGGACGGGACGGGAGCAGAGGGGGGTTCTACAGTGGGCGGCTGGGTCGGGTGACAAGGTGAGGGCATTCCATAGCAGGCACGAGCACCGGGGGGTGGGGGAGGGGGGCGGGGGGCAGCAGCAGGGGTCGCTGGGGGAAACGCTCAATCTCCACCCCTCACTCCTCCGACATGGCGCGGGAACTGTCAGTGAGAGCTCCTGCAGAACAAGGAGAGGAGATCAGAATACACACGCTCAAACACACACACACACACACACACACACACACACACACGCATACATGCTCAAACACACACACACACACACACACACGCACAGACACGCATACATGCTCAAACACACACACACACACACACAAATACACACACAAACGCACATGCAAGTACACACAGACACACACTGGACACACACACGCGCTCAAACACACACAAACACTCAAACACATACATGCAAGCACACGCAGAAACACACACACACACACACACACACACACACACACACACACACGCACACACACGCGCACGCACACGCACACACAAACATACATACATACAAGTACACACAGAAACACACACACACACAGATTTCAGGTTAACCCGCCCCCACACACGTCTTCCAAACAAGACCTGGGTCAGATCAATCACACCTGCACAGTACCATTTTAAAATAAACAGCCATTTTCACCCATATTCACAGCAAAATGCTCTTACCATATGACTATATTTTTGCTTTGCGACTACTGCAAGTTGTACTGAAATTTTCTCAGGGACTTGCTGGGCATGTTTTCAAACTTTGCCGGCATTGGCAGTATTTGGAATAAAGCATTTTATCCGAGC
>CM056380.1:16227432-16249182 GCA_029718625.1 Synaphobranchus kaupii | reverse complement strand
AAACCTTAAAAAGACTTTCATTAAAGAGCACAAAAATAAAGAAATAACGTGGGGTGTGAATGGCAAGTCCAAGCATTTGATCGTCGAGTTTAAAAACGCCGTCAAGCGAATCCAGCGAATCCAACCAAACCCTTCCTAGTGGTTTATTATTTTAAAAAGTAACTTGAGGTGTTTGGTGTATTTTTTATCATGCGCAGATTGGAAGGCTTTCTCTGCCTGACGTCATTACGGCAGGTAAACCTGCAGGTCCGTTTACACTGCGGCGGGTCCAAGTGTCGGTTTTCACGCGGCAAGTAAAGTTTTCCTGGGAGCAGCAATCACGGCGTGCGGGTTCTATCCCCATTTTTCTTTTGTTATAGTCGATAAATGAAAAGAAATCATTCAGAGCCGTCAACCTGCAGTTCAGCAGTTGTCCTCCAGGTGTCCCCATAGGCACTATTTGATCAGAAATCATTAACAATAACAAAGCAATGAGCGTAGACTTGTGACTAATTACACAATTATGGACTAATTACGCGTTCATCAGCGCGAAACAATAAAATGACACGCCTGTGGACACAATAGCCTACTGGTACAACGCATGCTGAGGGATTTAATATATTTTGCACATCATGTCACTCATCTTTAAACCACAGGACAAGATTAATATAGACTGGCATTCAACCTTTTGTAGCATAGGTTCTGAAAAATGGTGACACTTTGGCGAGTGTCCTTTTAGAACGCAGTTATAAATAAAGTTTGGATTTGGCCGATCAGTCCCATCAGCCACTTCCTGTTCGATTCCCAAACCGAAAATTACTCCATGTTTTTTTTTTTTTTCCTCTAAAGATGTTAATTTAATGAGTCAGAAAGGACTGCGCTCTGTTCCTCCATTTCTGCACTCATTTCCACAGCTATGTGACTCACTGAGGCTAAAGGCTAGCTCTCAGTTGAAAGCTTTCTTCAATATAATACAGGCGGACCACACCGAGCAATATTATTTCAGCAACTTCACTCTGCCAATATTCAATATTAATCCTAATCCTGTCACAATGACACCGATACAATAGGACTGATAATGATAGTGATGATAAATGACAATAAAACAGTAACAACAGCGAACACAACAAAAAGATAAGAAGCATAACACTAATGTTAGCAATGCAAACTGCAGGGACAATAATAAATAAACATCCACAGAACAAATGACCCCCACCCAAACGCCATGTTTATAAACATCCACAGAACAAATAAACCCCCACCCAAACGCCATGTTTATAAACATCCACAGAACAAATAAACCCCACCCAAACGCCATGTTTATAAACATCCACAGAACAAATAAACCCCCACCCAAACGCCATGTTTATAAACACCCACAGAACAAATAAACCCCACCCAAACGCCATGTTTATAAACATCCACAGAACAAATAAACCCCACCCAAACGCCATGTTTATAAACATCCACAGAACAAATAAACCCCCACCCAAACGCCATGTTTATAAACATCCACAGAACAAATAAACCCCCACCCAAACGCCATGTTTATAAACACCCACAGAACAAATAAACCCCACCCAAACGCCATGTTTATAAACATCCACAGAACAAATAAACCCCCACCCAAACGCCATGTTTATAAACACCCACAGAACAAATAAACCCCACCCAAACGCCATGTTTATAAACATCCACAGAACAAATAAACCCCACCCAAACGCCATGTTTATAAACACCCACAGAACAAATAAACCCCCACCCAAACGCCATGTTTATATACATCCACATAACAAATAAACCCCCACCCAAACGCCATGTTTATAAACACCCACAGAACAAATAAACCCCCACCCAAACGCCATGTTTATAAACATCCACAGAACAAATAAACCCCCACCCAAACGCCATGTTTATAAACACCCACAGAACAAATAAACCCCCACCCAAACGCCATGTTTATAAACACCCACAGAACAAATAAACCCCCACCCAAACGCCATGTTTATAAACACCCACAGAACAAATAAACCCCCACCCAAACGCCATGTTTATAAACACCCACAGAACAAATAAACCCCCACCCAAACGCCATGTTTATAAACATCCACAGAACAAATAAACCCCCACCCAAACGCCATGTTTATAAACATCCACAGAACAAATAAACCCCCACCCAAACGCCATGTTTTGAGCCGACAGCAGTTTGGACATACCGACAGGTACCTGAAGCTAAAAAGCTAAAACAGGCAAAAGGCCTTTTGAGGGAAAAACACTAAGGGCCTGATTTACTAAGACCTTTAGCAAAACTAATAACACAATCAGTGATTGGTGCAAAACAAATACCACGACCAATCATCGGTCACGTTATTGGTTTTGCATGTGCTAAAAGGTTTTTCCACATGCTAAAGGCCTTGGTAAATCAGGCCCTAAGAGTCTGCATTTCTCAAAGTTCATATCGGTCAGCTCAACCTTCTAATACCTGCTTATTACACGTTAGTATTTTCGAAGAAATAGTCTGGACGTGCTTTAACTTAATTCCGTCACTTGCGGTGAGTCTATGCCTAATTTTTCCCATTCAATTCTCCATCTTAACACTGTGTTTTTGTCAAGCCGTGTACAGAATGGAAAAAAAACAACATAAGGTACAGCGTACAATTTTTTTATTTTTTTTTAATGTGAAGGTGTGCGTCGTGTCCAACAGGCTTACTAGCTTTGCACAATCACAAACTGTAACTGTAACTGTCATACGGATAGCTACGTTTCAGCCGTGAGCCTCAGAGCAGCTTTAATTAATGACGGTATGCCAATGTTTCCATGGGTAATCCAAAGGATAAATGTAGGATTTTCTGTAATAAATCGCTGCATATAAATTATGTTTCCCAAAGGGGATTTGGAGGGGGGGTGAGGTGGGGGCGGAGGTGGTTTGTAAATGTATAAATTTAAACGCCCTGAAAGGTTGTAGCTGCAGAATTGTCTTGCGTTTGGAAAGAGCATCTGACACACTTGGCATCTCGGCCAACTGGTGCAAGAGGGGCTATTTGGGAAAACAAGGTCAACCTGGTGGAAAAGCTTCATATGTTCGTCAATGGAGAGAGCTGACCCATATACATGGTAGGGATGTAGAGATAGAGAGAGAGGGGGAGGGAGGAAGAGGGGAAAAGGGAGAGGGAGAAAGAGAGCGCAAGTGAGCGGTAGATATAGAGGTAGACTGTGGGATCCTATTAACACACCCTTGCTCAGAAATACACAGAGAATGCGGTAATCTGCTAAGTAAGCACAGTTGAGCTCCGCTCCCTTGGGATGCAGTTTTAAAGCCTGCTGGGATTAGCGGCCAGCGGAGGAGGAGGAGGAGGAGAGGATGTTTCTGTCCTTAAGACTCTGGTCCCATGAAGAAGGGAGGAAGAGTAGGAGCTGACAGTCTGACAGGATATTTCCTCACCTTGGTCCTTTTCCGTCCGTGCCCATGGTTCTGAGTACGTCGCTGTGTGTGGGTGGTGCGGCGGGGGGGGGTGCAGAGAGAGAGAGAGTGTAATGGGCGGTGAGAGAGGGAGATAAAAAAGGGAAAAGGAACAAAAAATATTATTACAGCACAGCCAAGATAAACACAACTTCCTGTTACTGTTACAGCACAGCCAAGATAAACAGAACTTCCTGTTACTGTTACAGCACAGCCAAGATAAACAGAACTTCCTGTTACTGTTACAGCCAAGATAAACAGAACTTCCTGCTTGGCCCATACCGTGACCTGCCCTTAGCTACATTAACAAAACAAACAAATTCATTCAGTAACATATTAATTAATTAACTAATGACAGACTGTGTGAGTGAGTCACCTGGGAGTCTTGTGTGGTGCTCTCCTCTGTGTGGCGCTCTCCTCTGTGAGTGAGTCAGTGAGTCACCTGGGAGTCCTGTGTGGTGCTCTCCTCTGTGAGTGAGTCAGTGAGTCACCTGGGAGTCCTGTGTGGCGCTCTCCTCTGTGAGTGAGTGAGTGAGTGAGTGAGTGAGTGAGTCACCTGGGAGTCCTGTGTGGCGTTCTCCTCTTTGAGTGAGTGAGTGAGTCACCTGGGAGTCCTGTGTGGTGCTCTCCTCTGTGAGTGACTGAGTGAGTCAGTGAGTCACCTGGGAGTCCTGTGTGAGTCAGTGAGTCACCTGGGAGTCCTGTGTGGCGCTCTCCTCTGTGAGTGAGTGAGTGAGTGAGTGAGTGAGTCACCTGGGAGTCCTGTGTGGCGTTCTCCTCTTTGAGTGAGTGAGTGAGTCACCTGGGAGTCCTGTGTGGTGCTCTCCTCTGTGAGTGACTGAGTGAGTCAGTGAGTCACCTGGGAGTCCTGTGTGAGTCAGTGAGTCACCTGGGAGTCCTGTGTGGCGCTCTCCTCTGTGAGTGAGTGAGTGAGTGAGTCACCTGGGAGTCCTGTGTGGCGCTCTCCTCTGTGAGTGAATGAGTGAGTCACTTGGGAGTCCTGTGTGGTGCTCTCCTCTGAGTGAGTAAGTCAGTGAGTCACCTGGGAGTCCTGTGTGGTGCTCTCCTCTGTGAGTGAGTGAGGGAGTGAGTCACCTGGGAGTCTTGTGTGGTGCTCTCCTCTGTGAGTAACTGAGTGAGTCAGTGAGTCACCTGGGAGTCCTGTGTGAGTCAGTGAGTCACCTGGGAGTCCTGTGTGGCGTTCTCCTCTGTGAGTGAGTCAGTGAGTCACCTGGGAGTCCTGTGTGGTGCTCTCCTCTGTGAGTGAGTGAGTCAGTGAGTCACCTGGGAGTCCTGTGTGGCGCTCTCCTCTGTAAGTGAGTGAGTGAGTCAGTGAGTCACCTGAGAGTCCTGTGTGGCGCTCTCCTCTGTGAGTGAGTCAGTGAGTCACCTGGGAGTCCTGTGTGGTGCTCAGCTCTGTGAGTAACTGAGTGAGTCAGTGAGTCACCTGGGAGTCCTGTGTGGCACTCTCCTCTGTGAGTGAGTGAGTCAGTGAGTCACCTGGGAGTCCTGTGTGGCGCTCTCCTCTGCCTCCATGCCCTCTCCAGTGGGCGGCTGCTGGGCAGCTTTGCCTCTGCTGCCCGCTGGTTCCGTCAGCACGCCGCTCTCGCCCTCCTTCAGGATGTCCGGCCCGCAGCTCATCGACATCTTCTCAGGGGAGGGGGAGGGGGAGGGGGAGGGCGGGGCAGGGGGCGAGGGTGGGGTCAGAACCCAAATAAAGCTCCTATGAGGGGGGGTGGAGAGAAAACGAGAGGAGGGGCCAGAGAAAGAGAGATTTGGACAGGTGGACCCTGTGTCTGAAGCTGCAGGTTCTTAACATCCCCAATTACATTATCAACTCACGACAGCAACACAGCGACACGATTCCATTCAAAGTCTACGGACAACAGCAATATAGAGCGTGGGAGGTGGAGTCACCGCACAGCGACAAATGACCTGTATGTTTGTCTCTCTGAAACATTGACTAGCAGTCAACATTTAAGCACTGCCAACCAATCAACCGACCATATGTACATAGTACTGTGTTTGTTAGTGAAATGTGAAATGTTATCATGGGTATGAAGTGTGCGCGTATGGGTTTTGTTGACAGTAGTGTAGCTAGCTAGCCACAGAGGGGTTGCTTGGTTATGCAATATGTTCATGTTCAGGAACAGGGTCTACTGGGGTCCCCAGCCCTGGTTCTGGAGAGCCACAGGGTCTGCTGGGGTCCCCAACCCTGGTCCTGGAGAGCCACAGGGTCTGTTGGGGTCCCCAACCCTGGTCCCGGAGAGCCACAGGGTGTACTTTGTACTCAGCATTTTACTTCACCTCACCTGGTCTGAACTGATTCCTGACGGTAATGTAAGTATAGAGCTGTGGCTCTGGACCCCTGTGCCACAGATAACCCAGTAACCCTGACGTGTTTCAGCACAGTTAGCTAAAAAGTTCACACACCTCGTTTCCAAAGCCTAACTTGAGAGGAAACCACAAATGTGCGGACACTGCGGCCCTCCAGGACTGGAGTTAAACCTGCAGACACTGCGGCCCTCCAGGACTGGAGTTAAACCTGTAGACATCAACAGTGCCCCCTCCAGGACTGGAGTTAAACCTGCAGACACTGCGGCCCTCCAGGGCAGAATTCAAATCCAATTTAACACTCTCCCTTCCCTTGCTAACTGCCCTCGAGGGAGCTATCTTGTGACGCAATTTTCTACGTGCAGCAAGCAAACTTAAAAGGTGCTCTGCAAGGGAGGATTGAAGAAAAACAAACAAAAACGGAACTGAACCGCCCTCGCAACCTTTCGGAAGTGCAACACCATTGAGTTGAAATGTGACCGCCACATAGTTCTGTGGAGACCGTCCACTTTTTTCATGTGGAGCATTGCATTGTGGGATTCCCTCCAGGACTGGAGTTAAACCTGCAGACACTGCTGCCCTCCAGGACTGGAGTTAAACCTGCAGACACTGCTGCCCTCCAGGACTGGAGTTAAACCTGCAGACACTGCTGCCCTCCGGGACTGGAGTTAAACCTGCAGACACTGAGGCCCTCCAGGACTGGAATCAAACCTGCAGACACTGTAGCCCTCCAGGACTGGAGTTAAACCTGCAGACACTGCGGCCCTCCAGGACTGGAGTTTGAGACTGATGCTGGATAGGCTGAATTAAATAAAAGAAGCGAGTGGGCGGGAGTACCTGTGGGTGAAATTAGGAGAGCTGAGGCAGTTCCCTGGACGGGACGGGAGCAGAGGGGGGTTCTACAGTGGGCGGCTGGGTCGGGTGACAAGGTGAGGGCATTCCATAGCAGGCACGAGCACCGGGGGGTGGGGAGGGGGGCGGGGCAGCAGCAGGGGTCGCTGGGGGAAACGCTCAATCTCCACCCCTCACTCCTCCGACATGGCGCGGGAACTGTCAGTGAGAGCTCCTGCAGAACAAGGAGAGGAGATCAGAATACACACGCTCAAACACACACACACACACACACACATACACACACACACACACACACACACACACACACACACACACACACACACACACGCTCAAACACACACACACACACACACATACACACACACACACACACACGCACAGACACGCAGACACGCTCAAACACACACACACACACACACACACACACACACACGCACACACGCACAGACACGCAGACACGCTCAAACACACACACACACACACACACACACACAAATACACACACGCAAGTACACACAGACACACATGGACACACACACACGCGCTCAAACACACACAAACACTCAAACACATACATGCAAGCACACGCAGAAACACACACACACACACACACACACACACACACACACACAAACATACATGCAAGCACACGCACACACACGCACGCACACGCACACACAAACATACATACATACAAGCACACACAGAAACACACACACACACACAGATTTCAGGTTAACCCGCCCCCAAACACGTCTTCCAAACAAGACCTGGGTCAGATCAATCACACCTGCACAGTACCATTTTAAAATAAACAGCCATTTTCACCCATATTCACAGCAAAATTCTCTTACCATATGACTATATTTTTGCTTTGCGACTACTGCAAGTTGTACTGAAATTTCTCAGGGACTTGCTGGGCATGTTTTCAAACTTTGCCGGCATTGGCAGTATTTGGAATAAGCATTTTATCCGAGCTTGGTGCAAACGCTGGGCCGTTAATACTGGACTCCCGATAGGCCTCTCCCTGCCTTACGTGTTTCGGTGGTCGGCCGCACACCGCTGCTTTCGCCAACCCTGGCGAAAACGGGGAACTCAGAACACCCTCTGGGCGCTTAGTGCGGGACGAATTCTTTGTGCTTTTCGCGAAAAACAAGATTGTGTAATGCTCCATCTGTCGCGAGCGCGGGCTGGCCGAGACCGCTCCCGCGACGCCGCCGGGGCGAGGATCCAGAGACGCGCTAATTAAAGACCGCCAAGACCGCCTCCGGAAACCGCCTTCCGCTGCGTCCGTGAAAAAACGACCTGCGCGAAAAAAAATACCGCAAAAAAATACATAATCACTCCACACAAATTTAATTGCCGAGCGCTTCTCTTATGTGGCACACAAACGTTTTTACAATAAAATGTATAAATCACATAGAATACAGACAAACATGTAATAAAAGAGTTACGCGAGGCTGAAGGCAAGCTTTAATGGGGTATTAATTATTATAATAATGAGGCGTGAGAGGCGACTGCAGAGAGCTGCAGGGCAGAGCAGAGCCGAGCCGAGGCGGAGGCAGGGATTCCCAGTGTGGGGGGAGTCCTGAGCAGAGTACGTCACCAGAGCTGCACTGCATCAGAGGCCAGGACACCCACACACAGCGCGGAGCACTGCAGAGCGCGCAAACGCACACACATACAGAGCCTGCAAACACACACACACACACAAACAGTCTGCAAACACACACACACACACACACACAAACAGTCTGCAAACACACACACACACACACACACACACACATACAGAGCCTGCAAACACACACACACATACACACATACAGAGCCTGCAAAAACACACACACACACACACACACATACAGAGCCTGCAAAAACACACACACACACACACACACACACACACACACACACACACATACAGAGCCTGCAAAAACACACACACACACACACACACACACACACACACACACACACACACACACACACACACACACACACACACACACACACACACACACACACACACACACACACACACACACACACACACACACACACACAAGATTTTTCCAGATTGTCCCTGATCGATCAGGGGATAGCGATGTTCAGACCCTTAATGTCCCCACCAGCAGAAAGAGCCGTACCAGGGAAACCACAAAATAGTACAACCGTTGGAGAGGGACGAGGGACAAGGGGAGAGGGGAAAGGGGTCAGGGAAAGGGGAGAAGGGAGAGGGGAGCGAGGTCGGGGAAAGGGGAGAAGGGAGAGGGGAGCGAGGTCGGGGAAAGGGGAGAAGGGAGAGGGGAGCGAGGTCGGGGAAGGGGGAGGAGAGAGACTGCAGTGTCGGTGAGCTGAATGAGTGTGAATCAGAAGCTCATGAATGAGCCGGTGCTGGGCTCAGGCTTCTCTCCCTCTCTCACACTCTCCCACTCTCCCACTCTCTCGCGCTCCCTTACAGTTTCCTCCCCATTTCACAGGCACACTGTGTTGCCAAGGAGACAATGACGTCATTCTCAGCTGTTGCCATCTGCGTCGCAAGGGGGGGGGGGGGAGAGCAGTAGCAGAGAGAGGGATGATATTAAAAATAAATACGTGGACTGCAGAGAGCTGGGGAGTGAGGGGGGGAGACACATCGCCAAAGGAGGCTGGAAAATAAGAAGCCTTTAAATGTCTCAATCAGAGACAGAGGGACCTGGGTACACGAGAAGCACACAGAGGGACCAGGGTACACGAGAAGCACACAGAGGGACCAGGGTACACGAGAAGCACACAGAGGGACCTGGGTACACGAGAAGCACACAGAGGGACCTGGGTACACGAGAAGCACACAGAGGGACCTGGGTACACGAGAAGCACACAGAGGGACCTGGGTACACGAGAAGCACACAGAGGGACCTGGGTACACGAGAAGCACACAGAGGGACTTGGGTACACGAGAAGCACACAGAGGGACCTGGGTACACGAGAAGCACACAGAGGGACCTGGGTACACGAGAAGCACACAGAGGGACTTGGGTACACGAGAAGCACACAGAGGGACTTGGGTACACGAGAAGCACACAGAGGGACCTGAGTACACGAGAAGCACACAGAGGGACCTGGGTACACGAGAAGCACACAGAGGGACTTGGGTACACGAGAAGCACACAGAGGGACCTGGGTACACGAGAAGCACACAGAGGGACTTGGGTACACGAGAAGCACACAGAGGGACTTGGGAACACGAGAAGCACACAGAGGGACTTGGGAACACGAGAAGCACACAGAGGGACTTGGGAACACGAGAAGCACACAGAGGGACTTGGGAACACGAGGAGCACACAGAGGGACTTGGGTACATGAGAGAGATCAGGAGAGATCACGATTGAGAGCACAGCGCTGTTATTTCAGGGGGGGGGCACTGCCAGATGAATGAAGGGAAGGTGGATGAGAGGCGCTGGCTGGGCCGGGCTCTGTTTATCTGAATGAAGACGCGGCTCGAAGCGGAGGAACGCCGGCACAGCGCCGCTGCCGTTTGACCTAATTCAGCTTCCCTCTCATACAGGCTAGCAACAGCGCTGCCCGTCCCCGTGTTACCGTTGGATAACATGCACCTGTGTGTGTGTGATGCTGTGTATGTGCGTAATGTTGTATGTGTGTGATACTGCTCAGAGGTGAAGACACACGGTGAAGATGCGGAAGCGAGGGAAGGAACGGAAGTGGGACAGCAGCGAAGGCGGGGGGGGGGGGGGGGGGGGGGGGCAGGGGGGGGGTTCATGGGGAAGGAGCTGGAGGAGAGAAGACCAGAGGAGGGGGGGGGCTGAAAGAGACGGAGAGAGAATGAGTCAGAGCGCCGTCCCACAGGATGGAGTGGGCTGAGAGGGGGAGGATGGCGTCAGCAAGCCTGCCAGCTTCAGAGGAGACGACGCGCTTACAGGGGAAGGGATCCTCTCCGAGAGAGAGACAGAGAGAGAGAGAGAGAGAGGGAGAGAGATAGAGAGAGATGGAGAGAGAGAGAGAGAGAGAGAGAGAGAGAGAGAGAGAGAGACAGGGTCATGGGAACGTCATGGGAGAGCCGCGAGGATCCAGGCGGAGGAGTGTCAGGAAAGTGTTTGCCCCGGACGTGACAGAAGCTGAATAATGAGAAACTGACTGGGGGTGGTGGTCCTGATGCCCCCATGCATTATTGATGAGGGAGAAAATGCCGGAATGTGGGTGGGTGGTTCAGTCTGCGGGGGGAGAGAGAGCGCCGCTCCAGAGCCTAAAAAGACTATCCCACAGTAAAAAAAGAGAGTATCTCCAGCCTCTCTGTCACTCCCCCAGACCCTCCCTCCCTGTTAAACACAGTCCCACGCTGTTGCTGTGGTGTTTTGGTCGGTTGACGAGTCATTAGGGGAAGCCCTATGTTTAGTTTTTTTGGTGAGGTGTTAGGGGAAGCCCTATGGAGTTTTTGTCATTTGGTGAACTGTTAGGAAAAGCTGCATGGTGTTTTGGTCATTTGGTGAGTCGTTAGGCGGAAGCCCTATGATGTTTTAGTCATTTGGTGAACTGTTAGGAAAAGCCCTATGGCATTTTGTTCATTTAGTGAGTTGTTAGGGGAAGCCCTATGGTGTTTTGGTCATTTGGTGAGTTGGTAGAGGAAGCCCTATGGTATTTTGATCATTTGGTGAGTTGCTAGCAGTAGCCCTATGGTGTTTTGGTCATTTGGTAAGTTGTTAGGGGAAGTCCTATAGTGTTTTGGTCATTTGATGAGCTGTTAGGGGAAGCCCTGTGCTGTTTTGGTGATTTGGTGAGCGGTTAGGAGAAGCTCTATGGTGTTTTGGTCACTTGGTGAGTCGTTAGGGCAAGCCCTATGGCATTTTGCTCATTTGGTCAGGTGTTAGGAGAAGCCCTATGGAGTTTTAATCATTTGGTGAACTGTTAGGAAAAGCTGTATGGTGTTTTGGTCATTTGGTGAGTAGTTAGGCAGAAGCCCTTTGATGTTTTAGTGATTTGGTGAACTGTTAGGAAAAGCCCTATGGTGTTTTAGTCACTTGGTGAGTCGTTAGGGTAAGCCCTATGGCATTTTGCTCATTTGGTCAGGTGTTAAGAGAAGCCCTATGGAGTTTTAATCATTTGGTGAGTAGTTAGGCAGAAGCCCTTTGATGTTTTAGTGATTTGGTGAACTGTTAGGAAAAGCCCTATGGAGTTTTAATCATTTGGTGAGTTGTTAGGGGAAGCCCTATGGTGTTTTGGTAATTTGGTGAGTTGTTAGGTGAAGCCCTACGGTATTTTGATCATTTGGTGAGTTGCTAGCGGTAGCCCTATGGTGTTTTGGTCATTTGGTAAGTTGTTAGGGGAAGTCCTATAGTGTTTTGGTCATTTGATGAGCTGTTAGGGGAAGCCCTATGGTGTTTTGGTAATTTGGTGAGTTGTTAGGGGAAGCCCTATGGTGTTTTTGTCATTTGGTGAGTTGCTAGAGGAAGCCCTATGGTATTTTGATCATTTGGTGAGTTGCTAGCAGTAGCCCTATGGTGTTTTGGTCATTTGGTAAGTTGTTAGGGGAAGTCCTATAGTGTTTTGGTCATTTGATGAGCTGTTAGGGAAAGCCCTGTGCTGTTTCCGTATTAGGCCATTCTTTCACAGGAATCCGTATTAGGCCATTCTTTCACAGGAATCCATATGAGGCCATTCTTTCACAGGAATCCATATTAGGCCATTCTTTCACAGGAATCCATATTAGGCCATCTTTCACAGGAATCCGTATTAGGCCATTCTTTCACAGGAATCCGTATTAGGCCATTCTTTCACAGGAATCCATATGAGGCCATTCTTTCACAGGAATCCATATGAGGCCATTCTTTCACAGGAATCCATATTAGGCCATTCTTTCACAGGAATCCATATGAGGCCATTCTTTCACAGGAATCCATATTAGGCCATTCTTTCACAGGAATCCATATTAGGCCATTCTTTCACAGGAATGCATATGAGGCCATTCTTTCACAGGAATCCATATTAGGCCATTCTTTCACAGGAATGCATATGAGGCCATTCTTTCACAGGAATCCATATTAGGCCATTCTTTCACAGGAATCCATATTAGGCCATTCTTTCACAGGAATCCATATTAGGCCATTCTTTCACAGGAATGCATATTAGGCCATTCTTTCACAGGAGATGTGTTTTGCATGTCCTTGGCCTTACGGAAAAAATAACTGTTTTTCAGTTTGTTCCAAAAATAGAAAGTTTGCATCATCCCTTGCATACGGTTAATGCTTCTTGGCTCTGTGACTAATAAAGACTATTTGAAGCACCATGTGTTTCAAATGAAAACTTTTATACAATTATTATGTCATGTTTTTTTTTTTTTTTATAATGCTGAGGACATTCAAGCCAAAACCCATCGCTCTGCTCTGAATTTATTCAATAACCTAATCATTTAATAACTGAACATTTTAGTTTATAATAGACTAATAAAATGCTATACTCTCCACAGCAGAAGACGCCAAAATTTATCGCAATGCAATTTGTCTCCTCACACAGCCTACGTAGAACAGTCCGGAAGCCGACGACAGTGACCCCGATCGTGACTGCAGAGGTGGACACTTGTGAGGTAATTAACGCATGCGAGGCTCAGAGGGAAGGGCAGCACTGCGCCGCTGAGCTGGCTGGACCCGCCGTTGAACCGTTGTACGGTCCTCATTAAGCCTTATGCAATCTCGCCCCTTCTCGCTGCTTTAGGAGAGAGGGAGGGAGAGAAGGCAGGAAGAAAAAAAAAAATCTCAATGATGAAACAGCCCCTGCCGTTTTGCCATTGGCTGAGCCTCTCCGCCAATCGGAGGGCCAGCTCCATGGCAACAGGCTCTGTCACCAAGAGAAAACCGGAGATCTCCCCCAACACCCCCATCCCTTTCTACATCACCCCCCCCCCCACCACCATCCCCAATTATATCTGGCTCCATGTATTCAGAGGAGAATGGCAGCTCGCCGTAATGTAGACAGGATGGCAGGAATACGGAGGGGCACTGCGCGGTATCAGACGCGTGATTGGTTGATTCAACCTGGACCCTTTCAGGAAAAAAAACTAAACTGTAAACCTAAGACCTTCCTTACATCTGGAACAGAAGCATGTATTCTCAATGGAAAAGAGACGGATAAGCACAGGAAGGTATGGGCTCGGGAACTGTAATAAATGTGTGCAAACTGAGCTCTCTTCCTTCTCCTTCTACTGATTAATCAGGAAATACTGACTTTTAGATTCTAATTATTTCACCCTCAGCCAGAAGTAGAGGACCTGCATACGTCACACACAAATCAAGAGCTTTTGATGTCTCCGACAGCTGAGAGGAGAATGTTCGACAAGAAGAACAAATACTAGGGGCCACCAGAATGAAAATGAGTATCTCCTGCTACTCTCCCAACAGCACAGGACAGTGCAGGGCAACTCCCAAAGCAGCACAGGGCTACTCACCTAGCAGCACAGGGCTACTCACCTAGCAGCACAGGGCTACTCACCTAGCAGCACAGGGCTACTCACCTAACAGCACAGGGCTACTCACCCAACAGCACAGGACAGTGCAGGGCAACTCTCAAAGCAGCACAGGGCTACTCACCTAGCAGCACAGGGCTACTCACCTAACAGCACAGGGCTACTCACCTAACAGCACAGGACAGTGCAGGGCAACTCTCAAAGCAGCACAGGGCTACTCACCTAGCAGCACAGGGCTACTCACCTAACAACACAGGGCTACTCACCTAGCCGCACAGGGCTACTCACCTAACAGCACAGGGCTACTCACCTAACAGCACAGGGCTACTCACCTAACAGCACAGGGCTATTCACGTAGCAGCACAGGGCTACTCACCTAACAGCACAGGGCTACTCACCTAGCAGCACAGGGCTACTCACCTAACAGCACAGGGCTACTCACCTAACAGCACAGGGCTATTCACGTAGCAGCACAGGGCTACTCACCTAACAGCACAGGGCTACTCTCCTAACAGCACAGGGCTACTCACCTAAGAGCACAGAGCTATTCACGTAGCAGCACAGGGCTACTCATCTAACAGCACAGGGCTACTCTCCTGGCAGCACAGGGCTACTCACCCAACAGCACAGGGCTACTCTCCTGGCAGCATATAGCTACTATCCTGGCAGCACACGGATACTCTCCTAGCAGCACTGGGCTACTCACCCAACAGCACATGGATACTCTCCTAGCAGCACTGGGCTACTCACCCAACAGCACAGGGCTACTCGACTAGCAGCACAGGGCTACTATCCTGGCAGCAAAGAACTACTCTCCTAATAGCACAGGGCAGTGCAGGGCAACTCTCAAAGCAGCACAGGGCTACTCACCTAACAGCACAGGGCTACTCTCCTAGCAGCACAGGGCTACTCTACTAGCAGCACAGGGATACTCTCCTGGCAGCATATGGCTACTATACTGGCAGCACATGGATACTCTCCTAGCAGCAAAGGGCTACTCTCTTAGCAGCACAGGCCTACTATCCTGGCAGCAAATGGCTATTCACCTGGCAGAACGAGAATATTCTCCTAATAGCACATGGCTACTATCCTGGCTGCACAGGATTACTCTCCTGGCAGCACAAGGCTACTCTCCTGGCAGCACAGGGCTACTCTCCTGGCAGAACAGTGCTACTCTCCTGGCAGCACAGGGCTACTCTCCTGGCAGCACAGGGCTACTCTCCTGGCAACACAGGGCTACTCTCCTGGCAGCACACGGGAACTCTCCTGGCAGCACACGGGTACTCGCCTGGCAGCACACGGGTACTCTCCTGGCAGCACACGGGAACTCTCCTAACAGCACACGGGTACTCTCCTGGCAGCACACGGGTACTCGCCTGGCAGCACACGGGTACTCTCCTGGCAGCACACGGGTACTCTCCTGGCAGCACACGGGAACTCTCCTAACAGCACACGGGTACTCTCCTGGCAGCACACGGGTACTCTCCTGGCAGCACACGGGTACTCTCCTGGCAGCACACGGGAACTCTCCTAACAGCACACGGGTACTCTTCTGGCAGCACACGGGTACTCTCCTGGCAGCACACGGGTACTCTCCTGGCAGCACACGGGTACTCTCCTAACAGCACACGGGTACTGTCCTAACAGCACATGGGTACTCTCCTAGCAGCACAGGGCTACTCTCCTGGCAGCACAAGGCTACTCTCCTGGCAGCACATGGGTACTCTCCTGGCAGCACATGGGTACTCTCCTGGCAGCACATGGGTACTCTCCTGGCAGCACATGGGTACTCTCCTGGCAGCAAATGGGTGCTCTCCTAACAGCTCAGTACTACTCTACTAGCAACACAGTGCTACTCTCCTGGCATCAAAAGACGACTCTCTTAGCAGCACAGGGCTACTATCCTGGCAGCAAATGGCTATTCACCTGGCAGAACGAGAATATTCTCCTAGCATCACAGGGCTACTCTCCTAATAGCACATGGCTACTATCCTGGCTGCACAGGGTTACTCTCCTGGCAGCACAAGGCTACTCTCCTGGCAGCACAGGGCTACTCTCCTGGCAGCACAGGGCTACTCTCCTGGCAGCACAGGGCTACTCTACTGGCAGCACAGGGCTACTCTACTGGCAGCACAGGGCTACTCTACTGGCAGCACAGGGCTACTCTCCTGGCAGCACAGGGCTACTCTACTGGCAGCACAGGGCTACTCTCCTGGCAGCACAGTGCTTGCACAGGGCTACCTTCCTGGCAGCACATGGGTACTCTCCTAACAGCACATGGGTACTCTCCTAACAGCACATGGGTACTCTCCTAGCAGCACAGTGATACTCTCCTGGCAGTACAGGGCTACGGTGTAGGAGAGGGATCAGGGCATAGGGACCATATCAGGGATGAGGGACAATCCCGCACTGCATGAACACTTCCTGCACAAGTCACATGATTGAAAACGAGGATGCCTGAGAACAGCGGCTGTGGGCCAGAAGTCACGCTAGATAAAATCACCAAACCCATCACAACGAGACATACCTACGTACACTCACCCATTTCACATCACTACAGTCTGAACAATCAGTAGCCCTGCTCACAGGCTGTGCCAGGCTGCATCGCTCCCTGCCAAAAATAGCCCTCCCAAACCCCTCTGCCCCCTGGCCCCCGATCTGGCACAGCCCATTCTGTAACATTAACTAACAGAAAGCACCCCCTGCCCCCAGGGCCGCCGCTAGGGGGGGGCAAAGGGTGCGGTCGCACCGGGCCTCGCGCTTTAGAGGGCCTCGCGTCAAGTAGTTTGTTTTTTTTTGCTTTAAGTTTTACATGTTACACATATGATAATAATATTTATTAAAAGTCAATTGTAGACCTAGCAGGACTAGGATTGTGTGCAGCGTATGGTAGGCTACGTCACAACAGTGGAAGGCGCACCATGCGCAACGAAAATACTTGAAACTAACGGGCATATAGCATGTGCATTTTGTGCCTGTGAAAAAAAGACGTGCGTGCATAGTGCATAAAGGACTCGCAATGCCTACTTCGCACCGGGCCTCGCATATCTCCCAGACGGCCCTGCCTGCCCCACACAGGATGGGTATAGGTCACTATCACACAAACCCCACAGGATGGGTATAGGTCACTATCACACAAACCCCACACAGGAAGGGTATAGGTCACTATCACACAAACCCCACAGGAAGGGCATAGGTCACTATCACACAAACCCCACAGGAAGGGTATAGGTCACTATCACACAAACCCCACAGGATGGGTATAGGTCACTATCACACAAACCCCACACAGGAAGGGTATATGTCACTATCACACAAACCCCACACAGGAAGGGTATAGGTCACTAACACACAAACCCCACACAGGAAGGGTACAGGTCACTATCACACAAACCCCACAGGATGGGTATAGGTCACTAACACACAAACCACACACAGGAAGGGTATAGGTCACTATCACACAAACCCCACAGGATGGGTATAGGTCACTATCACACAAACCCCACAGGATGGGTATAGGTCACTATCACACAACCCCCACAGGATGGGTATAGGTCACTAACACACAAACCACACACAGGAAGGGTATAGGTCACTATCACACAAACCCCACACAGGATGGATATAGGTCACTAACACACAAACCACACACAGGAAGGGTATAGGTCACTATCACACAAACCCCACAGGATGGGTATAGGTCACTATCACACAAACCACACACAGGAAGGGTATAGGTCACTATCACACAAACCCCACACAGGAAGGGTATAGGTCACTAACACACAAACCCCACACAGGATGGGTATAGGTCACTAACACACAAACCCCAACAGGAAGGGTATAGGTCACTATCACACAACCCCCACACATGATGGGTATAGGTCACTATCACACAAACCCCACACATGATGGGTATAGGTCACTAACACACAAACCCCAACAGGAAGGGTATAGGTCACTAACACACAAACCACACACAGGAAGGGTATAGCTCACTAACACACAAACCCCACACAGGATGGGTATAGGTCACTATCACACAAACCCCAACAGGAAGGGTATAGGTCACTATCACACAAATCCCACACAGGATGGGTATAGGTCACTAACACACAAACCCCAACAGGAAGGGTATAGGTCACTAACACACAAACCCCAACAGGAAGGGTATAGGTCACTATCACACAAACCCCACATAGGATGGGTATAGGTCACTATCACACAAACCCCACATAGGATGGGTATAGGTCACTATCACACAAACCCCAGACAGGAAGGGTATAGCTCAGTATCACACAAACCCCACACAGGATGGGTATAGGTCACTAACACACAAACCCCACACAGGTTGTGGTATAGCTGACTATCACACAAACCCCACACAGGATGGGTATAGGTCACTATCACACAAACCCCACACAGGATGGGTATAGGTCCCTAACACACAAACCCCACACAGGATGGGTATAGGTTACTAACACACAAACCCCAAACAGGTTGTGGTATAGGTCACTATCACACAAACCCCAACAGGAAGGGTATAGGTCACGATCACACAAACCCCACACAGGATTGGTATAGTTCACTAACACACAAACCCCACACAGGATGGGTATAGGTCACGAACACACAAACCCCACACAGGTTGTGGTATAGGTCATTATCACACAAACACCCTCCTTCAGGCACAATACAAAATCAATAACAAAAAACTAAAAAAAGATAGGAAATTCAAATGAGCAACACTAAGTTAAACTTCAGCTCTCTACATTATCAGGGATTTCCAGTACTCCGTTTTTTAAACGTATCTGACTGCTATACAGTTCTGTAGCTATGTTGGTTTACTGTATTTCAAACAACATGTACTCATCACTGGGCAGATTAGTTCAAACCTAATATTTGATAATTGAGGCTGACTTGCAAACGCTTGGCATCTTAATCACAGTTTTAGCCAAAACCCTCAGTGTTGTTATTAAGATAAGAAGTTATTAATGTAAGAATATAAAAGAATACAAATTTAATGGTGTCAACAGTGGTGTGAGATTCACAGCATTATTTATTTTCCCCAGCTGATGGAACCCATGAAATTTATTTAAAGATATTACATACGAGTTTATGATAATAATAATAATAATAATAATAATGTTCTGATAGTCATTTTCTTTCAAGCCGATGCTACTTGCAATGCTCAAGAAGTTTTTCTAATACATTACGTTTATATTTTATTGTTAATAATGTAATGTCTCCCCTCCCCCAGGAAGGCAGCAGCTATAGGTCTGTGAAAGCAGGGGGTTTTAAAAATAGGCTTCGCAGTCTTGCTGTTCGTGTTGATTAAAGGAGAGCCTGACAGTGGTGCAAGGGCTGGTCTCACGCGGAGACACACCATCTGCTCACCTGCCACAGTCTGAACCTAAACCTGCAGCCCCCCCCCTCCCTCCCTCCCTCCCTCCCTCCCTCCCCAGCTCCGCCCCGGTCACTGCACCCTCCGCCTCGCTCCGGAACGTTCCCAACTCGTGAGCTTCCAGGTCAGCAGACACAGGCCACACATTCTTTAGATCGGCCAGATCTATGGACCCCCCCCCCAACCCCCCCCCCCCCCCCCGCTATCATTCCAAAGTCTTCTTCCCGAAGCCGGGACCCACTAAAGCCCTGACATTACCCACAATCCTCCACTGCACCTTGTCCAGACTGGCATCTGTCCAGCGGGATTTGTGACTAGTCGCTAATAACACAAAGTTAAATCCGTTTAAGACGTAACGGCGTCTTTTCAATGTTATTATTCTGAGAATTTCTTCAATGGAGTTATTAAGTCGCCTTTCAGTGGGAAAAGTTGATTGGCTTAAGTTGGCCGACGAGTCGTAGCTCCTTAGAAACGAGAGGCTTGAGGTGATAACCGTTAAGGTGAATTGGCAGCCCCCCCCAGCTCCCGCTAGCCTAGCGCGCCAGCCTCCCACCTCTCCGCTATAAACCGTATGAGTCATAAACTCGCCACTTACGGTTCCAACAATACGTCCAAAGCAATAACATGAATTCAGGGAAAGGCCATTGAAAACAACCTGTGAGACACAGGCTGAATAGCAGGAGGAGGCGCTTGTCAGAAACGCCGCTCTTCCTCCAAACGCCCCACTCAGAGACTCGGACCGAACGGGCACCTCCCTGGCATGGCCCACTGTTGCTACAGAAGGCACCATTCCCAGAATGCAAGGCGAGAGCGAGACTGGAAGACTCAGCCGAGACAACTTCAAAATGGCGGCCGATGATGCACACCTTTCCCGCCAGTGTGTCTGGAGACCACAAAACCTCCCATTGCTCCTCGTCTTTTATCCTCCCATTCGCCTATGGATTTCTCTCTCTCCCTCCCTCCCTCCCTCTACCTGTCTGTCTCCCTCCCTCTCTCTGCTCTGTCTCTTCTTTGAACCCGGCAAAAGCCAAAGGAATCCATAAATGCATCAAGCAACAAATAAATAAATAAATAAAGGGTCTCTCCACGGCCGGCCACGAGGGAGGAGGAAGAAAAGACAAGAGGGGATTAAGTTTGGGAAACTTCTACGCGCCGTACGTTTGCATTTCCGTCCATGTCAACGTGGAAGGGGAATGAGAAAGAAAGAGAGAGGGATGGAGGAAGAGAGCGATGTGGCGGTTGGGGGGGGGGGGGTAGAGGGATAAGAAAGGACAGGACCTCCCGACTTCAAAAGCGATTACGGCGTCCTCTCTCCGGGGGCGGACGGAGGGAGGGAGAGAGGTGGGTCAGCATCGATTTTCCCTCCCTCTCTCCTCCTGTCTTTTTCCCACGGACCCTCATCAGCATGCAGGGGAGCGTCGGAGCGCTCCGACAACCTAGTTACTCCAGGAACAACAGAACAAGACAAACGGAACCGCAAACGAGGGAAGACGCGAAAAGAGCGGGAAAAAAACCCTGGCTCCACGATTTGCGATTGGCCAGACAATCAGTCGGCCAGACGCTCGGTCGGACCGACGTCTCACCGACGGGGGGCGTTACACTGCAGGAGGACGGGCCAGAGCAGCGGGAGAAACCAGAGTCCAACCCGCCGTTAAGAGTTCGCTTAATTTGGGCCTTGGAGGTTAATGTGAGCCCTTTAGGCGCTGTTCCAAAACAAAAGGGTGGTGAGGGGCCATTACACAAATATATTTTTATAATACATAAATATGTTGCAAAATATAGAAATAATTGCTGTTTTTGGTTCCAGAGGGATATGCGAACACAGCCACCAGCAGAAGGCATTATTGAGTAAAAATGAAGCCATTTAGTATTGCCACGCATTGGAAAATATACTTGGAGTAATACATTGGTATGGCTAAAGAGCGGCGGCTGTAAGAAGGGCTTGCCACGGAGCCAGAGAAGCGAGGTACAGCAGGGCAGGTTATGGGTAGAAGGAGCTCCCAAAACCAGCATCTTCACTCTTCAGCCAAACAGTTTCCAAAACAGACGTGTGAAGCAAACAGTATTTGAGGTGTACAATGTGCCTTCTCCTCACACTTTAATAAGCAAGATTTACTTCAAAGGCGCAAGGAGCAAATTCCCATAGACATGTTCACCCTTCTATTATTATTATTATTATTATTATTATTATTAATCCTTTTCTAGGATTTCTCCCTGTAACAAACCCTTTCCGCTTTTCCTCACAGGTGCACGCACTCGCGC
>CM056380.1:16159932-16222432 GCA_029718625.1 Synaphobranchus kaupii | reverse complement strand
GTGGCCCGAGGGACGGGAGGGAGGGGAGCTGGGAGAAGAGTGAGGCCTCGCTCTGTGGCCCGAGGGACGGGAGGGAGGGGAGCTGGGAATGTGCAGTGGAGCTGACTGGGAAGGATTTAAGGTTTGGCAAGTCCACCTGGCACAGATAACTATGTTTTAAGGACTGGGAGTGAACTCTGGGGAAGGTTTCTACCACGTCATACAGGGGCAGAGCTCTGGTGATGAACAATTTGGCGGCAGCTACTTTGTGGCATAAGCCTATCCCACCAGGTGGGCTTTAACAGGACGTGCAGATGGCCCTGATTTTGGACCTGGACTGCAGAGTTGCAGCTTTCAGACTGCAATACCATCAGGGTGTCTTGCTGGACAGGGCCGGCCTGTGGCCTGCTGAGATAGGGAATTGAGCACCATTTATTTGTTCTTCAGCTGGACAGTTTGAATGTTGCCGGCTGTTCCAGGTTCTATGAATCAGTACTGAGAGTCTGGAAG
This sequence comes from Synaphobranchus kaupii, assembly GCA_029718625.1. Classification (NCBI taxonomy): domain Eukaryota; kingdom Metazoa; phylum Chordata; class Actinopteri; order Anguilliformes; family Synaphobranchidae; genus Synaphobranchus; species Synaphobranchus kaupii. The sequence goes on along the minus strand of CM056380.1, from coordinate 16,221,943 downwards.
GTTCAACAGGTCTCACAGGAGTGTGGGATGGTCCCGGGTCAGTGGGTCTTGGAGGAGCCCATATTTGGAAACCCTTTGATGGCACTGGAGGGGTTGTCCACCACTGCATTGCAGAACCAGTTTAAAGGGGCAGGAATCTGCAAATTAGTGCACAAGTCCAGAGGGGACAGGGTGGAGGGCTGCTGGGTGGCACAGCAGTTGGGGTTTCACTCAGTGCATACTGTGCAAAGGCTGATGGGGAGTGTAGTTGGAGCCTTGCCTATTTTTCAGCATAGGAGCAGCTGGACAACCTGTCAACACCTCTCTCCCTCCCTCTCTCCCTCAGTAACAGTATAATCACACTGACATGCAGCCCAAGGCTGCTGTAGAAGGCCAGCTGTTTGGACCCCCCCCGGTCACTAAAAGATGCCAACACAGACATACCACCCAACGGGGGGGCACAAAAGGGCAGACCCCCACCCCCCCCCCACTATTCTCCCGTGCCCCTGTACATATGCAGCATCTTCTCCATCCTCCAACATGCCATGGACCACCATCACTCACTGCAGTCTCACTGGGGTCTCCTACGATCTGCGGTCACTCTATGGTCTCCTACAGTTTCACTGAGCCCTCCTTGTGGTCTCTCTACAGCCTCACTGAGGTCTCCTTCTGGTCTCTCTACAGCCGGGATGCCCAAGCCTGTTCCTGGAGATCTACCGTCCTATAGGATTTAATTTCAACCATAATTTGGCACAACTGATTTTACTAATTAGCAGCTCAACTAGATTTTTGAATGAGGTGTGTGTTGTTAGGGTTGGAGTGAAAACTTACAGGACGGTAGATCTCCAGGAAAAGGGTTAGCCAGCCCTGCTCTACAGCCTCACTAAGCTCTTGTTGTGGTCTCTACAATCTCAATGAGGTCTCCTTGTGGACTCCTTTCAGTCTCATAGATGTTTAATACAGTTTCCCTAAAGTCTCACTGGAGTCTCCTACGGTCTCACCCCAGTCTCACTGGGGTCTCCTACGGTCTCACTGGGGTCTCCTACAGTCTCACTGGGGTCTCCTACGGTCTCACTGGGGTCTTCTACGGTCTCACTGGGGTCTCCTACGGTCTCACTGGGGTCTCCTACGGTCTCACTGGGGTCTTCTACGGTCTCACTGGGGTCTCCTACGGTCTCACTGGGGTCTCCTACAGTCTCACTGGGGTCTCCTACAGTCTCACTGGGGTCTCCTACAGTCTCACTGGGGTCTCCTACAGTCTCACTGGGGTCTCCTACAGTCTCACTGGGGTCTCCTACAGTCTCACTGGGGTCTCCTACAGTCTCACTGGGGTCTCCTACGGTCTCACTGGGGTCTCCTATGGTCTGAGGTCACTCTGTGGTCTCCTACAGTTTCATTGAGCTCTCCTTGTGGTCTCTCTACAGCCTCACTGAGCTCTCCTTGCAGTCTAACTGATCTGTTACTGTGGTCTCCTACAGTCTTACTGAGCTCTCCTTGTCGACTCCTTGCAGTCTCAGAGAGGTCTACTACAGTTTCCCTAAAGTCTCACGGAGGTCTCCTTGTGGTGTCCTTGCAGTGTTACTGATCTCTCTGCGAGTGGTCTGTGGTCTCTGCGAGGTCACCCTACCATCTCCATGTGGTCTCCCGGAGGTCTAATCGCACTCTGTGTTTCCGGTTGTGTCATTTCAGCCACGGTGGGGCTAGCCTCTCCTCTGCCTGATCCAGGACAACTGCTTCCCGGCTCGGCCGTAAAATGGCCCCGGGCTCCTGACCTCAGGACCCAAATACGCGAGAAGCGCTTGGTGCTTCAACTCGCCGCTGAAAACTACACACACCAGTTTTACGCTCTCTTCCCTGCCGTATATTTACAGGAGGAACCAAACTTCCCTTCTCCGCTCACAAGAGCAAAATCAAAGCTGACGCTAAAGCGGCTCTACAGCGCTGTCTCTGCTGCTGCCCATGGGTGAAATCTCAAACATGCTAATAGCTGTAGCAGGCAGAATGCACTAATCTATAAATAAAAGCTAACTAATACGGGGGGAAGAAAATCATAATTAGCAGGGTGATTATTGCCTATAACCCATTGATTTCAATTATCAGTAGTGATCGTTACACCAGCATTGGAATGTTCAGTTAAGAACATTCTAATCACACATTTGTGATCTTACCCCTTAAAGGGTTGTGTGCATCCCTCACCAGACAAGGATGCACACACAGCCAAGCAACCTCTGGATTTTTCCTAAAGATTAAATCAGTCACTGTGGGAACTGTTCGATTCCAGATTCTTTGTTTGCTACGGGTACCTACCGCTTACATCAGAGTGACTGACTGGCACATGCGTCCGATTGGTCCCGACTTCCCACTGCCAACATGGGGATAAGGGACCGATCTATAGATAAACCTATGGCGTAACCTATACCAAAGCACCTTTGTCGCTAACGTGATCACCACGCCATCGTCGCATACATGCCACTTGTGGCATTAACAGCTTAGCGGTACGCTCGCTCCGGTACGCCGCCATACAGCAACACACGTCCCACACGTCAAAAACATGGTTATATATTTAAAAAAGAGCTGCATAAACAATGACATAAGTCAGTAAATAAATAGCGTCCGCTGCAGGAAACGCTGAACAAAGCCCAGAGTGTGGCGGGAAGCACTTAAAGGCTCGTTCCACAACTGATAACCAAGGCAGCCAGAACCACTCCGGCCTACGAGCCTGCGCCGAGCCTTTCCTCACCCGCTCCGCAAGGGAGGCCAACACTTCACTGTTGTCGAGTTCAGTTCAGAAGGTTAAACAGAGAGAGTGAACTTCACTGAGGTCAAAGTTATGTTTATTATTTACGGTTGCAGAGACTGCAGACCGTAAAGACAACTTTTAAAAATGTCTTTACTGGACACATTTGAGATTTCAAACTGCTTCGGCTGGTAAGTCAATTTATCCCTTTAGTGTTTGCAACCTGCCTCAAGTCCCAACGTGTTCAGATACGCGGGATTAAATAGCGTTCTGAAACTCAGCAACCTCCTACACGAACGGAACGGAAAGACCATCTTTAACGATTTAAACAAACATTTAACAACAAAGGGAAGAGATATTTTCACCAAACACATCTGACTGTGCACAATTACGGGCAAGACTGCATTTTAAATGTTCAATGAAGGTGTGCAAAGACAAGTGCTTAGATTGGTGAAAATGTTTCACTTTGGTATCTGGGATTTGGTTCTCTGGCCAAATAGGTACAAAAAAGTAACATCATTTTGGCAAATACATAACCCAACATAACACAAGAGAAACATAATTTTTTTCAGCTGGCAATGGCTGGCATTCAATCAACATCTGTCCTTAACTTTGACTAACAATTAAAAGAAAGGAAATGTTTTTTTCCTCCTCAAACAGTTGAGCGAGTTCAGCGATCAGTAATCACGAATCTGCTAAACTGAGCTTGTGAAAAAAAAAAGCGTAATGCTTGTGTTTACTCGCTTGAATCAGGCCAATGTCTCCTTATCCAGAGCGACCTACACAGCTCACACTCTTTACACACAATCCACTTACACAGCTGTATATTTTACACAAACAGTTCAGATTAAGTACATATGCTCTGGGAGTCGAACCAGCAACCTCTGAGTCGCCATCCCAGTCCAAGGGCATTCCATTAAAACATTACAGCACTCCCTTTGTTGGCGCGTATGCCATTTAAATTCATTAGGACAACTCAACTCAACTGCCAAAACAGTTGGGTTGGATCTGGGCTTTCCGCTGAGATTTCATTTCAATTACACACACTTACTATATGCTTGTAAATTTGGTTACAGCATTTTCAATGCTTGGGCATTATGATGCAAATGTATAACACACGCGCACGCGAGCACGCACGCTTACACACACAAAAGCTCACACACGCAAGGAACAATCTAGTTCCTTTAAGTTTCATAGTGGTGTATTAAATCTGTCTTATATTAGTGTTGTAATAATGGTGACGATGTCACTGCAAGTAACTCTCCTCAACATTTAGCCTACCTCCTGACATAAAGCCAAATTAAACTTAACACACAATGACACCAACTGAACCAGTTGCACCAAATGAACATTCTGGAATTTTCTTTCAAATATGAAACACCCATTATATCGTGTTATGCCGTGTTGAGCTGCATTGTGTGAACAGTCACGTGACAAGAGACCAGCTGCCAAGATCAAATATTCATATAAACACACAAGCTTTCGTTTCTCTTCAAAGAGCATTTGAAATTAGGGCTCTTTTTGTGTAAATAACAGGCCACCCCAGAAAAACCTGCGTTCACTCACACTTCAGGCAGGGAAACGTACAGTATATGCGCTGATCATTTTACACACAGTTCTGAAGCTTTCCTTCATGAACACTGATGAGGAAGACTGGACTTTTAATTTTTCGTTAACAATAGAAAAACGCCGATCGCCTCCTGCTCTCAAATTATGAAACGCTATATATATCGCTACATATAATCTCATCCAGCACACATGCATACGCAATACGGAGATGAAAAATGTAGGTCAACAAGCGACTGGGATACACGTACAACAAAAGAGAATAACTTCCGAACTGCATCTGCCTACATTGCAAATCCTTAAATATACTAAATTAAGACGATTGATTATCCGAACAAGCCATTTCTCCCAAAACAAGGGCCCGAGCATAATCCCCAGAGAACTCTGAATCCTACTTGTGTTGAACAATGCAGTCTGTCACTGTAATGGGATACAGTAACCATATATCGCTCAAATCTTAAAGCATTTTACACTGGAGCGGGGAAGGGGGGGGGGGGGCAGTCGGGGGCTCGACTTGATCACCACCAATCCGTGCCCCCTACCTGGTTGCATATTTTCTGAGCTGGGAAGGGAGGCAGGGATTCCAGGTGATCAGCCGAAATCAGGGGTTCCCAAACTGCGGGGCGCCGACCAAATCCCGGCCTGTGGGTTCACCGGTCTTGAAAAGCACACACGACAAAAATAATTTGCTGTAGCCTGCATAAAAAAATTCCATATAGACATTCAGAACTGTTAGATTAAACTGCATTTAGCGTGCATTCAGATACCAAATTCATGTTAATTCAATATCTGGAAATTGGTAGAACATATTATAATGTATTAGAATTATAAGAAGTGGATCTTGGGTCCAAACAGTTTGGAAACCCCTGCCCTAAAGGATCAGCGATAGTGCCCCCTCCAGGACTGCAGTTACAACTGCAGGCATTGCAGCCCTACGAGACTGGAGTTAAACCTACAGACACAGCGGCCCGCCAGGAGTGGAGTTAAACCTGCAGACACTGCAGCCCTCCAGGACTGGAGTTAAACCTGCAGGCACTGTGGCCCTCCAGGACTGGAATTAATCCTGCAGACACAGCGCCCCCTCCAGTACTGGAATCCTGCAGACACAGCACCCCCTCCAGGACTGGAGTTAAACCTGCAGGCACTGCGGCCCTTCAGGAGTGGAGTTCGACCTGCAGGCACTGCGGCCCTCCAGGACTGGATTTAAACCCTCAGGCACTGCAGTCTACAGAACCAAATTTAATGTTGTGTCCAAAAGTCTCCTACAGCACAGTGTTCCCAACGCTTCACTTTCTGCTTGCTCCAGAGCAGACTGCCTGTTCCGCATCTACCAACATGACTTCCCAGAAGGCCAATTCCAAGTCCTAACCAAGCCAAGCCAAGCTTAGCTTTCCTATCCAAGTCCTAACAAAGGCCAGCCCTGCTTTGCTTCAGCCAGGAGGCAGGAGCATGCCATTGGCCAAGAGGGCAGCCCATTTACAGAAACCTGAGGTTTTGTAGTAAGCTTAATATCACACTTTAGCACAGACTGAGAAAGTAACTCGCAATGAAAGTTAAAGTTTCTAGTATTTGCAATAGAGCTAACAGTTGCAGAAGCACTCTTCGAGTTGAATTACCTTAATTTACACATAAAATCGTGGTGAAAAAACGACCAGAGAAAGTTTGCAGAAGAGTGAACTTTTGTGTGTGTGTGTGTGTGTGTGTGTGTGTGTGTGTGTGTGTATATGTATGTGTGTGTGGACGCAAAGAGGACAATTTGACACAAAAACCGAAAAATATTTCATGTGGCAATTATGACAACATATGGGAAACGCACACAAACAGCATCAGCAAACAGTCAACTCTCACCCACAGGGACATACGGACACGATAGCACGATAGCAGGCAGCTATTTAACTTCACAAAACTACGGCCTCAAAAATGTCCACAGAACTGACTCAGCACCTCTCTGTCCCAGTCTCAACAAAAAGCGTACGATGTGAGCTTCACAAAGCTGGTATTTATGGCAGGGCCGCCATTCGGAAACCACCTGCATCCATGGCTAATGGATAAAGACTCGTAACCTGGTGCACGGAACACAAAACCTGGACCCCCTGAGCTATGGACAAAGTAATATGGTCCGATGAGTCCAATTGTACTCTTCTTCCTACAGCTGGAAGGGTTGATGTTTAGGAAAAAAGCCAAGTTAAGCCATTAACCCACAATGTCTGGTGCCAACGGTTAACCAAGGTGGCGAATCTGTAACAGTGTGGGCAGCCATCTCATGGGAGTCATTGGGTCTGTTGATTGCTTTGCAGGGTCGTATAACGGCCAAGCAATATGAAGCCATTATACAGACCAGGTGCATCCTATTGTGCAAACACTGTTCCCTCATGATGTCCCCATATTCCAGGATAATAACACCCCATACGCACTGCTAAACTAATTCAAGAGAGGTGCCTTCCATGGCCTCCGCAATGAAAATTATTTTGTCCAATGCCTGTATGTTTTTGCGTGTATACGCATGCTTACATTCTCACACACATACACACACACACACACACACACACACACACACACACACACACACACACACAAGGAGAAAAAGACCGAGGGAGAGAGAGACAGTGAAAGAGAGAGGGGTGGAGAAAGAGGACACGAGAGAGGGGGACAGAGAAAGGCAGAGGTAGAGAGAGAGACAGTGAAAGAGAGAGGGGTGGAGAAAGAGGACACGAGAGAGAGGGACAGAAAGACAGAGGTAGAGAGAAAGACAGTAAAAGAGAGAGGGATGAAGAAAGAAGACAAGAAAAAGGGGGACAGAGAAAGACAGAGGTAGAGAGAGAGAGAGACAGTAAAAGAGATAGGGATGAAGAAATAGGACACGAGAGAGGGGGACAGAGAAAGGCAGAGGTAGAGAGACAGTGAAAGAGACAGGGGTGAAGAAAGAAGACAAGAGAGAGAGGGACAGAGAAAGACAGGGGGAGAGAGAGAGACAGTGAAAGAGACAGGGGTGAAGAAAGAGGACACGAGAGAGAGGGACAGAAAGACAGAGGTAGAGAGAAAGACAGTAAAAGAGAGAGGGATGAAGAAAGAAGACAAGAAAAAGGGGGACAGAGAAAGACAGAGGTAGAGAGAGAGAGACAGTGAAAGAGACAGGGGTGAAGAAAGAGGACAAGAGAGAGGGGTGAAGAAAGAGGACACGAGAGAGAGGGACAGAAAGACAGGGAAAGAGACAGGTGAAGAAAGAGGACACGAGAGAGAGGGACAGAGAAAGACAGGGGGAGAGAGAGAGACAGTGAAAGAGACAGGGGTGAAGAAAGAGGACATGAGAGAGAGGGACAGAGAAAGACAGGGGGAGAGAGAGACAGTGAAAGAGACAGGGGTGAAGAAAGAGGACACAAGAGAGAGGGACAGAAAGACAGGGAAAGAGACAGGTGAAGAAAGAGGACAAGAGAGAGGGGGACAGAGAAAGGCAGAGGTAGAGAGAGAAGAGACAAGGAAGGAAAGAGAAAGAGAAAGGGAGGGAGGGAGAGAGAGAGAGAGAGAGACGGAGAGAGAGGAGTGAAGCAGCAGCAGCAGGCAGCTATAAATAGAACATCAAATCGCTCTTGAAAAAAGGGGGGGAAAAAAACAATTGTGCTGCTGCTGCAAAGAGCGCTTCAGTGTGAAGAAGACCAAGATCCAAGAGCCCAACCCACAGAGAAACCAAGCCACCGTTTCTATGGCACTCAATATGCACCTTAAAACCATTGTGGGGGGGGGGGGGGGGGTTCATTATGTTCAATCCACACATATACATGTGTGTGTATATTGAACATAATGAACTCCCCACTAATAAATGTCTGTGACAGAAAGAAAGAGGCAATATATCAAGATATCAACTGCCAATATTAATGTACCTTCACCAGAATGTTTTTTTATTGTAATCGTGTTATCATTGTCACGACTACCATCAGCGATGAGTAGCACCTTCCCATTTCAAATGCGTGATTCCACATATTTCATTGGCCGTATTAGAAAGGTAACCGGTGTGTTAATGACTGGGAAACTGGCGCTACGGTGCCATCCGCCGGAATCCAAAAGCCAACAACCAAAAAAAAGCAGGGAGATGGCATCATCTCGCCTCGCCTGGTCTGGCTCCCTGGAAACGGCTCTTAGGCACAGCAGCCTCACTGGGATTCGATTGGTCAAAACCGTAGGGATAGACCCGCCCCTATTAATGTGATCACGGAAAGCGCTCAGCGCCATTCGCTGGGCTAAAAGAGTTTCGCTGCATTTCGCTAACAAACGCTGCATTCGCTGTAAACGTTGTGCAACGATCTCAGAGCTACCTTTTCTCCCTATGGTGGACGCGCTGGGGGTGTTAAGGTTTAACTGCTGAGTGAGTGACATATTTAAAGAGAGCGCTCACTTCCTGGTTTTTTAAAATGTTATTTCAGTTTTAGTGCATGTTCTACATTGTGTGTGACAGAGGACATGTTAGATTTCTCATGACCTGCCAGCTTCACAATAGCCAATATAGGGGCATCATTGGATTTGTAGTTTTAAGCAACTGCAAGTTACTCCAAGCAGCTTACCCAGCTGTAAAATTATTACATTCATGTGCATCGCCTTTGGAAACATAATGCCACTGTACAAATTAGCTTCGGAGTTATTTGAAGTGCATGTTCTTACTTTAAAACACAAATGCCCCTATACCAGCCATTGTAAAGCCAGCGAGTCATCAGAAGCTTCTCCAGGTACCTAACATATCCTCATCGCACACAAAAACTGTCTGAGCGATTCAAAAACATACACTAAATCTGATACAATATTTTAAAAAGTGTGCCGCGCCTTTGAGAACGGGAGTCTCGCCGTACACAATCGCCCTATCAGCGGTCGTTGCAACAGCGCTCTGCAACAATGTCAAGTACACCTCCATTTCAGCTTATAAAACAGTTTGCAAGGCATTCCTTATTGTCAAAGCAGCTCAAGTCGTCTCTGCCCAGCAACTTTGCGCTGCGATTAATCTCTTGTTCCATAAAGACCGTTTATTCCACTTGAGACCGACGGTAACCCCAGTGCACCCAAATGCAAGTTAAAAACCCGGCTGCAAAGGATCCCGTTCGACCCGACCGCAAAAGCGGAACACTTAAACCAGGACGACCGCCTTTGGACGTGGAGCACAGAGGCTGGATTCGCGCCGCGTCCGCACGCGCGTGAGAAAAGGGGCGAAATCGAGGGAGAAAGCGAGCGAAGACGGCGGGACAGAAATAGGACCGTCGGCCCCGCAAGCCCGCTAATTAAGAGCAGATGACTGCTGGTTAATTATTCACCTATAGCAGACGTGCCATTCCTCATGTTCCAGCCCTCAAAACGGCCCACATCCCCATTTATTGGCCGCGCGCAGCATGGGAGCAGCAGCCTGCAAAATGAGCTTTGCCTCAATCGCGCCTGAAAACCAATTAAACGTGAATACCTGACGACCGAGTTAGCCCCACAATTAAAGCATTGGCAAAAACAAAAACAGAGGTCCCTTCCTAACATGTTGAGGGCCTCCATCAATGCATTGTACAACCCATGTTATGCATTCATTGGAAAATAACATTGCCCCATTGCACAGTACACGCACTAGCTTTTAAATGTATATTGGCCTAAGTGTGTGTATGTAAGCTTACATCTTATATTAACATAATTATTACGGACTATCACATACCATCTAAAAAGTTTGCATTTATAATCAGATTGTCAATGAAAAACATGCATCAATTTCTGTATTTCTTCTACAAGAATCTACAATTCAAACTCAGAACAATAAGACTATTGGACGTTTACTTGTCAAACGCTAGTCTCCACAAGAGGGTGACAGACACGGAGAATGAAACACTCGTACTTTCAAAGTTTACAAAATCTGGGATACACGACCCGCGTGCATGGTGGCTCCAAAATAACATTAGCGATCCAGTTTCGAAATGACCACAAGCTATGCTAACAGCAAATGAGGATACTACGACACTAACTGTAATGGATAGCAAGACAGCAGGCTGGATGGTAATTCAGTATATGCTACTCACATTATTACATTAAATTAACAAACTGGCTCAAATTCAATCATCTCAGCCCTGTCCTTCCTTCCCCGTCCTTGTACGATACAGCGTGGCCAGGAGCTGCTAGGTGGCTAATCCTGCTAGGACGTGGACGGAAACCACATTCTGATATGGAATCCAAGCCGAGCCAGAGCACACTAAGCCTGCAGGGGATTGTGCGGCTAAGGCATCGACGAGGTCTGGGAGGGGGTCAGTCGCCCGGGTGTTTCATAGTGACAGTTGTTGTCGGTTGATCTTGTAACCGGCGCAGTCCACCTGCTGATCCATCTTCCACCGAATTTACTCTCGTCCGTGAGAGTCCGACTTGTAGATATCACCTTGCAGTCTACAAGTCGAACTAACTCGTACAAAAGTGTTCATGAAGATCAATGGCCATTTAAAATTGGGAGAAAAAATGTAAAAAAATTTAAAAAAAAAGGGGTAAAAGGTTTTTTTTATTTTTAAAAATACAGCAGTTATCTTGGTGATGGCTAACATGTGGCGGTCTGAAAGCATTATTGAACCCGCTACAACCTTTTCGGTCAGTTGAAAAGAAATGGTGCAAAAAATATATACCTAGCGACCAAATAGACCATGGATAATCAAATCAAACCCACGAGTCCAAATCCGGCCCTGGTCTTCTTTTCTCCCTACTAATTTATTGAACTATTCATGCTACTGATTGGCCAGACCGTTTTCACACCTGACTCCCAGGTAAAGGGAGGGTGGAAAAGCAGTTCTCGGCCCTCGAGGACCGTGATTTGAGTAACAGGGAACTAGTCCCTCCTCCCTAGCTTCATATTGGCCATCTTATCAGCTAAAGCATACATTACTGCCAAAGCAACATAGCAGCAACATTTGATATGCCAAGAAATCACTCATCTACCTTCTCCGCTATTTACAACCCACTGCTGCCTCCACCTCTCTCTCTCTCTCTCTCTCTCTCTCTCTCTAATCTCACTGCAGATGACGATAATCATACTCTGGGATGAAAATGGAAAGCGCAAATCTTAGCCTCAGCATTCTTCAGACACAATTTGGACTGGATATATTAATAATGATGTTGCTCTCGGATTCCGATTTTTAAATTTGCTGATTTTAAACATTTAGCTCTAGACTGTACTACCATTGATCTTGGGTACCTATTAGACACGACTTGTTTGTCTCAACACCCTTTTTATTCGTCTTGTCACACGACCGCTATTCTGCGTTTAAGCCAGGTCCCGACTGAAAAAGAGACGTCAAAGGGGTTTCCTGGTTAAAATGAAGATGTCACGTGTTTTACGAGCTAATAAATAAGTGTCAATCCATCATTTTTTCATCTTACAAAATGGCATATTTTATACCATTTCAGGCTGGCATTTTTGCAGCAATACCCCATCAATGTATTTGTGTTTTGTAATTGCTCCTCTATATGCTATTTTCCAATAGACACAGCGCCCCCTCCAGTACTGGAGTTAATCCTGCAGACACAGCGCCCCCTCCAGTACTGGAGTTAATCCTGCAGACACAGCGCCCCCTCCAGTACCGGAGTTAATCCTGCAGACACAGCGCCCCCTCCAGTACTGGAGTTAATCCTGCAGACACAGCGCCCCCTCCAGTACTGGAGTTAATCCTGCAGTCACAGCACCCCCTCCAGTACTGGAGTTAAACCTGCAGACACAGCGCCCCCTCCAGTACTGGAGTTAATCCTGCAGACATAGCGGCCCCTCCAGTACTGGAGTTAAACCTGCAGACACAGCGCCCCCTCCAGGAATAAAAAAAAATGGTGGCAATGGTGTTTTTCACAAGGGCCTACACCACAATGTTCAGTCTCACTGCGGTCATTTTGGCCTCTGAGATCCACCTCCCAGACCTGCGAGGCTGCACTGCATGTGTTCCTAACAACATTAGCAGAGTATCTTTGTGGAAAGTCTGTCCAACGCACGAGCCAGCGGACACAGCAGCTGTGTTGCGCCGCTCTCGGCAGAGCGTCCGCTAATCAGGCGAACGGGCCCGGGTCAGTGGCGCCCGTCCTTCGGAACGATACGCCAGTGGCGTTGCTGCGTAACGCACCGCATCCATACTAACGCTGGGACATCCCCTCCCAATGCATGGGGAATGCGCTACATTCGTAATTTAGCGAGCGTTCAATTGCTTACCCAAGTGATCGAAGGGCAATCTCACGGTCCAATACTCAAATCATTTAGAGAGGACTCAAAATACAAAACCTTGAAGGAAAAAGAAAAGGTTTTCTGAGGTAACGTCTTTACTTAGGATGACAAAGGAAAACTTCTCATAAATATGCTGATGAGCAACACACGGTGATCGTTTAGGTTTTTTAATAGAAAATTCCTGTGTCCTGGTTTGGTGTGAATGGGACCAATGATCAATGCCGGCATTTGTGGCAGTTGGTGTGAAAGTAGGCGAAGATAAGACATGTCGGCGACCATCCGTCCCTTAAAAACTTGAACTTTCATCACCGACACACTCAATCTGTGCTTCTCAAGGGGTGTGGGGGCGGCTACGGGCAGCGATTAGAATCTGCATATATACACACTCACTACTTAATATTACTAACAGGGTGATTCACCGCATTTAGTGGCACTGCTCGTTGACCCACGCAACCACATTATGTTTGCGGAGCACCGATTATGTACAAAAAAAAACAGACGTTGCCATTCAGGCTGAATGGAGCCCAGACAGTAGTCTGCTGTGGGTATCTGTCTGCGTTCAGCTGTTATTTTAACAGACTCTGGAAATTGAACGTCTATCCCCAATTCTTGTAAATAATGCATTACACAGATACCTTGGAAAGTGAAGTCGTCGCTCCACTGACTAAACACAATGAAAACAAATCATTTTATGCAGAGCTACGGACTCCGTTCAATCTCTTTCAATCGCGGCGCTTAAACGCGGCAGCCCAAAAACCTCCGTGGGCCGCATTTAAGCGCATATACTTTCACTATTAGAAATCGTTAAAGTTGTGCTCTGTAATAACATACCGGAGGCAAGAATATCCATCACGAGTAATGAGGATGTCAAGGAAAGTACAACATAATAATAAATAATGCCGTAATTTTACACATCGACTTTTCAAACTAAATTATTTACAAGGCGAAAAAAAAATACATTTATTTCTGAAAGCTTCACACCGTGCTGTGATAACATCCTTCAAAATGGAGACACGTTTAACGCGCATTAGCGCTGACGCAGGGATGGTGAAGCGCAGCAAACGGGCCGAAGTGCACCTGGTTCGCTGATCAGTACTCTAAACTTTTTAACCCTTTGAGGTGGGACAGTCGTTTTTTTTTATCCTTCAAAATTCTAAGTCAGTGTTCGAGAACTCCATTGCTTTCAATTACCGGTAGTGATCGTTACATCAGCACTGGAATGTTCAGTTAAGAACATTCTAATTGCCCATCTGTGATCTTGCGGTTAAAGCCGTCCAGTGTGATCAGAGATCTTCCAAGCTCTACAGAACGGTTCCGAAATTGGAGGTGGGGGGGTTAAAACATTTATTGGTGGATGACATTTATAAAATGCACTTATTTCAATCACAGCAGAGATCGTCCTGACTTTTTACCTTAAATTTAGTTCCATTTTTGAAGCACTGCTCTTAATCACCGTGCATGGAAAATATAAGGGGTTCACAGCCAGGAGCTTATCACGCAAAGACTTTTGGTTTATTTTTCTGAGATTCATCATGAGATAAAAAGCTACATCGCTGTTCATTTTAATTGATTAGCATACAATACATTCAGTTTTAATTAAATGCTGACCCAACATGCCAGTTAGCAGCATAGCACAAGAAACAACACGACACTGTACCTTAGGTCCAGTTAGGTAGGGTTCATGTTCATTTTCAGTAGAAACGATGCAGTCATAATTAATAATAACTTGCATTTCATTTTGATATTCACAACAAGCCTATTCATTGATTTCCAAGGCCAACTATTGGAGTAATGTAATCTAGCTCGAGTCCCCAGGAGGCACTGTGGGAATTCTGGGAAAGAGCCGTTCTTTGTAAATATTGACCTGTACCACTGCATTGTGTTCACGCGCCCTTCTGGCAGCAAAATTAATAACATTAATTATTTTATGCAGCGTAATTCTTCTCTCGTTCAGCGATGTTAAAAGAATAAAACTGTAATTTAACATACGTTTGAAAACTGCAAGTGACTGATGGGTCTGGATTCAATCATCATTTGTCCTTAAATCTGAATTACAATCAAGTGCAAACTCGGCAACATGAGTTTGCAAAGAAAACCTTTAAGGTTTGCATTTACTTGCCAGACAAAGATAAGGACAAATGTGGATTGAATACAGGTCATAAGTAATCTCATCGTAGTCGAATAATTTAATCACTTTGAAAAGGACTCAAAATATAAAACCCTGTGGGATAAAAAAAATTTAAAAGTAGCACTCTTTAATTACCTAAAGCCATCAAGGATCGTGAAGTAAAACTCATTGGGAACATACAAATCTGTAGCTGACACATGGAGATTATTTTGTTGAAAATAAATTCTTCCGTCTTTGGCTGTGAATTGGACCAGTCAGCAAAGCCAGCTTCGTGACAATTTTCTGTGAAATTGGCTAAAGAGAGGCGAGGACTTGAGCCTGCAGAACTAGATGTGAAACAAACCCTTGTCGAACTTGCTTGCGATGCACTTCGAGGAACAACTTAAAATGAAATTAAAACTGAAGTCACTGCCAGTTATCATAATCAGAACAACACTTCTGAGCACAGATAACACTCAATATTCAAATCAATAGCATTTAGGTGCACAGCATAGGGGTTAATAGCAACGTCACAGAGGAACCGCATATGTTAAGGGAAAGCCATCTACATGTATATCATGAAATGACACACGAGGCTTCTACAGGGAGCAAAAAGGATTGTTCCCCTGGAAAACGTAGCCTGTCGCGGGTAGTCTTTGGTAGTTGAGAGGCCTGACATTCGGTGGTGGATGAAACCGTAGTTTGTACTGTGGGGAACGGGCAGAACTCTGTGGTGGATGAAACCGTAGTTTGTACTGTGGGGAACGGGCAGAACTCTGTGGTGGATGAAACCGTAGTTTGTACTGTGGGGAACGGGCAGAACTCTGTGGTGGATGAAACCGTAGTTTGTACTGTGGGGAACGGGCAGAACTCTGTGGTGGATGAAACCGTAGTTTGTACTGTGGGGAACGGGCAGAACTCTGTGGTGGATGAAACCGTAGTTTGTACTGTGGGGAACGGGCAGAACTCTGTGGTGGATGAAACCGTAGTTTGTACTGTGGGGAACGGGCAGAACTCTGTGGTGGATGAAACCGTAGTTTGTACTGTGGGGAACGGGCAGAACTCTGTGGTGGATGAAACCGTAGTTTGTACTGTGGGGAACGGGCAGAACTCTGTGGTGGATGAAACCGTAGTTTGTACTGTGGGGAACGGGCAGAACTCTGTGGTGGATGAAACCGTAGTTTGTACTGTGGGGAACGGGCAGAACTCTGTGGTGGATGAAACCGTAGTTTGTACCGTGGGGAACGGGCAGAACTCTGTGGTGGATGAAACCGTAGTTTGTACTGTGGGGAACGGGCAGAACTCTGTGGTGGATGAAACCGTAGTTTGTACCATGGGGAACTGGCAGAACTCTGTGGTGGATGAAACCGTAGTTTGTACTGTGGGGAACGGGCAGAACTCTGTGGTGGATGAAACCGTAGTTTGTACTGTGGGGAACGGGCAGAACTCTGTGGTGGATGAAACCGTAGTTTGTACTGTGGGGAACGGGCAGAACTCTGTGGTGGATGAAACCGTAGTTTGTACTGTGGGGAATGGGCAGAACTCTGTGGTGGATGAAACCGTAGTTTGTACTGTGGGGAACAGGCAGAACTCTGTGGTGGATGAAACCGTAGTTTGTACTGTGGGGAACGGGCAGAACTCTGTGGTGGATGAAACCGTAGTTTGTACCGTGGGGAACGGGCAGAACTCTGTGGTGGATGAAACCGTAGTTTGTACCGTGGGGAACGGGCAGAACTCTGTGGTGGATGAAACCGTAGTTTGTACTGTGGGGAACGGGCAGAACTCTGTGGTGGATGAAACCGTAGTTTGTACTGTGGGGAACGGGCAGAACTCTGTGGTGGATGAAACCGTAGTTTGTACTGTGGGGAACGGGCAGAACTCTGTGGTGGATGAAACCGTAGTTTGTACCGTGGGGAACGGGCAGAACTCTGTGGTGGATGAAACCGTAGTTTGTACCGTGGGGAACGGGCAGAACTCTGTGGTGGATGAAACCGTAGTTTGTACCGTGGGGAACGGGCAGAACTCTGTGGTGGATGAAACCGTAGTTTGTACCGTGGGGAACGGGCAGAACTCTGTGGTGGATGAAACCGTAGTTTGTACTGTGGGGAACGGGCAGAACTCTGTGGTGGATGAAACCGTAGTTTCATCCACCACACACGACATGGCTGCGCAAGGGCGGGTCGTCTTACGAGACTTCCACAGTATGGTTGGAAAATAGTATGGATATTTATTTGCGTACTGCACGCCGCGTACTAAACAGTACACATTAAACAGCACACATCTGCCAGTACACAGGAGACAAGACGCAGTACATAGGGCTCGGACACAGCCTAACCTGAAATAAGGAGAGCTGGAGCACTCAGAGCTCAAAAACACAGCACCTTTAATAAAACGTGACGTTTTGACGGCTGGGGAGTCTTCCTGCTTTTCTGACGAAGGCGTCCTAGTGGTTGGAAAATGTCAGTGGTGCCATTTTATTAAAGGTGTTTTGTTTCTGAGCTCTGAGTGTTCCAGCTTTATTCCAGGTTAGTCGCTGTGAATTTATCCAGGGAAAGGAACGTTCTGCACACATCTTGGACTGTCCTGGCTGTGAAGCACCATTTTCTCCTATTTTAATAGCCGGGCTGAAGCGCATTTGCCGCTATTTCTCGCATTCCTGAATCCAACGCTGTCAGAAAGCCAGCGATTCAGTTTCAGAAGATGTCTCACCATAGTGGAAGCACCTGGTTCCCTTCCTATTGGCCATTGCACAGATTCGAGGCCAATCTGGCCTCGAATAACTGACCTCGCGCCAAAGACTCAGACCGCTTGACAGTTTGTGCGTCCACTGCTGAAGTGCCACTTCCCTCTAAATCCGTCCCATGCAAAGTCCCCCGTGTTTTAACATCTTACTCCCGGGGCTGTAAAGTGCGACAATATTGAAGCATTTGCTTTTTTTTTAAAATGTGCTGTGCGAAAATGAAAAAATATTCCTCTTGCACCTGTGCGACAAGTTGTTTGGTTCAATCGAGTTTTTCAAGCTGTCAGTACCATTCAGTAGTGCCCTCCACGAATAGCGATACTTCAGAACTCTTACTCCCGTCTTACACTGCGAGAGATACCAACTTTCACGCAGTAGCACAAAGTCTGTCAGGTAACTGGGTGTTTAACTGGTGTAGTTGAGATAATCTATTTTTATCGTATTAAATCAAAAATATACCCCTTGCTTTAAAATATATATTTTTTAATATATATACACTGCCTGGCCAAAAAATAAGTCGCCGTTGCACCCATCATGCATAGTGCCCACTGTACAAGCCTCTGGAGGCAGTGTTATGATCTGGGGTTGCTTCAATTGGTCAGGTCTAGGCTCAGCAACGTTATGCAGCAATAAAATGAAGTCAGCTGAGTAGGTGAATGTACTGAATGACCAGGTTATCCTATCAATGGGCATAATCCAGGACGACAATGCCAAGATTCATCGGGCTCAAATTGTGGTTTGAGTGGTTCAGGGAGCATGAGGAATCATTTTCACACATGAATTGGCCACCAGAGTCCTGACCTTAACCCCATTGAAAGTCTTTGGGATGTGCTGGAGAAGACTTTACGGAGTGGTTCGACTCTCCTGTCATCAATACAAGATTTCGGCCAAAAATTAATGCAACTCTGGATGGAAATAAATGTTGTGACGTTGCATAAGGTTGTTGAAACAATGCCACGACGAATGCGCGCCGTAATCAAAGTTAAAGGCGGTCCAACGAAATATTAGTGTGTGTTTTTTTTTGGCCAGGCAGTGTATTTTGGCAGAGCTGTTTTTTGAAGTTAAGTTTGTTACTTTCGTAATTGAAAATAAGGAGTCTTAAGATTGCTAAAATGTGCCGGGCAGTACCCCTATGAACCCCTGTTCATAGGGGTACACAAATTAAACAAGTGATTAATTAATTAATTTTATTCAAAAGGTGGTTACACTTCTGACAATATGTCCGTCCAATGCTACGCATTACTATATTCAACAGTGCACCGCTAGGCCCATTTTTGTTGTACAATAGAGGTTCATGGGTCAGCAGTAGAAAATAAATGAAAAAGTAAAGAAAAATCAACACACCAAATGCTTTTTGTCTCTCTTCCCGACACTACTCCTGAGCCGTGAATGAATTCGAATTCCTGGTCGATTTGACAGCCAGACCAAGCACACAACCTCTATTCTCTGAGAATCGCTTGAAAATAAATACATTTAACCAGAGCCGGGCTGCTGGCATAAACACTCTATGCGGTCATTTAGGGCCAGAACTATCCCTGGGGCACACAATTCAAGCTTTTTATGCAATTTAGTGAGTAATGTCTGAGCACTTTGGGACCACAACATTGTTCTTGTTCAGGGCCACCAAGACCCTTGGGCCAGCTCTGCCTTTAACAAAATGCAGCTCAGCTAGCCAGTTTTGTTAGTGAAGAAGATGAGCTGCTGTAAGCTGCTACCGTTGGACGCTGTGCTGATGAAGAGCGGCCACTTGGCTCATATTGGTGAACGAAAGGGGCCTTTTGGACGAACCCCAAGGTTGGGCCAGGTGCCACTGGAACCAGGCAAGAGTTGGGCTCAGTTTAATGAAATGCTCAAGATGCAGCGGGCCCCAGAGCCAGAGCCTTAACAACTAAATTGGACTTGCATTACAGTTGCAGGTCCAACTTAATCATATAGCCTAAGTTACCCCAGAACCTGTAGCCCTCTGCAAGGTAACGTAATGCAAATAAGACACTGATGAGAGACTGCGGTGGTATATTATATGTTCCGTTAGTGCAGTCTTGCTCATGTCGAGCGAAACGCTCGTCTGGAAAAAGGTCGCCCACATATATATCTCTGAACTAAAGATGTGCCTCATTAGCTGTAACGTTACGAACCTAATTGGCCACCCAAACGAAAGAGTAAACGGTATTCGTGGCGCGTTAGCTATATCCGAAAATAATAGTTATGTTGAGGGGTGTAAATTAAGGAGTAATACCAGTTACACATATGAAATCTAACGTTGTGGTGTCATTTCTAGCAGACCGTTCATGACACCACGTCGACGTTTCAGCGTGAGATATTGTTAGTTTGTTAACGTTAGCTAATAAACATTTATACAACACAGAATAATCGAAATTAAATTCAGATAGGTTAGCTGGGTTGCCACCTTACCGTGTTACACAAATGAAGCGGCTAACTGGTTAACAAGTTGGAACTGTTCAAAATATTGAGCTCAAACGGAATCCCTCTCAGCGTAAAGCGAAATTAGCAAACGTTATAACGATTCATAACGTTAGGTAGCTACTACTAGTTAGCTAACGACAAGCACTTTCATTTGCTCGGCAGCACTGGCTATCGCCAGTATTCATAATTCATTTAAAATGTAAATCACAACTCACCGGTCTTCAGTGTGTTTTCATTCAGTTGACAGCAGATCAGGCGAATTTTCAAGCTGGTTTCCCTTCCTTCGACTCGGCGATAGCAAACTAGAGAGCGGGCCAGCCGGCGAGGCGATCTAACGAAGGTGCACAAGGTTTATTTCAGCACAATACAGCAACTAACGTTAAACAAGCAGAAAACAATGCGATATAACGCTAACGTCTTGACCGACGCGCTAGCTAGTCAAATTAGATGCAAAAAACACACTTTCCCACTGACAGACAAGCTAACGCTCGTAAGCATGCAATTCTGCTTCTATTCGACAGATTTGTTATTGATAGTTAGATACAATTGCTGGCTAGATTGATTTGGTGATTTTAAAACGCGTAGCTAACGTTACCTTATATCGCGAGCTGGCTGAAGCTAGCTGGCTAGCCCGTTGCTATCTGATCGCGACCCCGACTGTCAAAAGCAGCACCGCGTGGGAGGGAACCTAACGCTATACTGCTAAACCAAGGCCAAATGAGAGAGAAAACTTAGAGCTATCAAATAAAGAACAGAAATGATAGTGACTAAAGAATAAAGACTCTGGATTTAAAGTAAAAGAAAAAAAGAAACAAAACACCATTCCCCTCGGCTCCGGCTTCTATGTGTGTAGCGTCACTCCTTCACGCACGAGGGTACAACGTCATCATTTCCTGCTGCCTTCGTCTTCTAACACGATTTCGAATTACGTCATATCTTAGAATACAGTACAGGTAACACCCCTGTTACCGAGAAATTAACACGTTTGATAATTTCCCATGCGTTATTTCCTGGTTGAGCTGTGTATAATCATTTTTTACTTTATGGCAAACTACCCAATGGTAGTATGTGTATGTTGAGATTCGTAATTCCAAAAAGTCAAATCTTTGTCAGCAACATTGTTCAATAGAGAATGATTATGAAAGGGCTTTATGTTCATATTTGGTAGCTACTTGTTTCCCCTGTTGTCAGATATTAGCCCAGACGGTATAGCCTAATTCCCGTTTCATATTTAATTAATTGAAAGTTACATTTCGAGAGGGTATATTTTGAAACTTTCAAATTTGTATTTTTTTAAAAACAGTCATTTAATATTTAAAGAGACGACACTATATTTAACACTCACAAGGTGGCACTAGAGTAACAAATAATAATCTGTCCACTTGAATAAGGTGCAATTCTTACAACTCACCACAGGATGGCGGAATTGTACTACATGGAAAACAGTGCTCAAACAATTTATCTCTAAATCCATTTTTGATGTAAATCCGCGGTATCTTTAGAAACAATACAGGCCATTCTGGCAAACAAAATTAGAAAATGATCGTGGTTATATTGGAGCATGCTGTGGAACGTCCTTATTCTGATCGAACACATGTTTAATAAGGAATTCCATTCCTCATAAACAAAAAATGCCCCTCACAATTTTAGTGGTGAAAGCAGACGTAAATAAAAAGTTTAAAGTATTAGTGGTTAAAAAGACACGTCACATGTTTTTCTTTTTTCTTTTTGTGTTGTAATGTAAGGTCATAAGAACAGAAGAATAATTATGCACAGTGCACACAGTGGACTCATCAGCCTTCCTGAGAGTAGCTGCTTGAAACAGGTAGGCTACAGCCAGACACATTCTATAACAATAAAACATTTAATAATTCAAACAAATTGGTATTTTAGCAACCTAGGCTTTTTACACAATCAGCAATGACACAAGACAGTTACTGGGATATCTAAAACTCCAACACCTTTGCTTTCATTAACTGAATCAGTAAACAGCGTGACAAATTTGAAATTGTGGTAAATGGAACATGAGTTGTGTTTTTGGTTTGTACCGGGGAAATGCAGTTGCTAGGGAACATCTGAGAAGTTTGGTAAAATAAGCAGCTAGCACAGCGACAGGCAACACAATTCCTACTGCTTTTGTGTGACACCAAAAGTTTCTGTCAGCAAATGGAAGTACTGTATGATGCACAGACCAAACAAGTCAAGCAAACATAACCTAGAGGGTTTGGCTTGCTAACAAGAAAAAATCTTGCAGTTATCTAACTCTAACTATTGGTCACGACCTTGATATCATGAAACAGTGGTTAAGTGTTCTCATGTCAATCGCAAAGTGATAAAATAACTGCATACACAGGCTGCCAACTGTCCCAGAAAACAAAACCTATACCTATATGCAGGTAAATACAATACTAAGTTATATATTTTATCACTAATGTGTTACTGGAAGCACAATATCTGTCAGTGGAAAAAAATGGCATATGTCAGGGAACTGTAAATACACAAATTATGCCATGATTGCATTTCTGGTGTTCCGTTTTTAGTAATGTAAAACTGGTTATCACATAAATTCCTTGGATATGTAAATGTATTATGTGTGGCTAGAAGTAGTTAGAAATTAAATATTTCTAAGTTTGAATACAGAAATGTAAATAGTACAAAACTATTCTTCTGAAGCTTGTCTGCGTATACAGTAGAAGAGCCACTTTTGTAGCCGTATCTGAAAAACATGGAGCTTTCCATTTGGAGATGAAGGTGCACATGAGGGGTTGTGACTGCACGCTCGCATGAATCTGAGATTTCAATAGTCAGATTAATGAAGGTCTAGGAAAAGTGTAGTCGCAGTTTGTAGATGCAAAAACATAATTTACAAATAGATTTAAGATTAGTAAAAGTGAACATATACCGGTCGATGGATCACTTGGATAATCCTCAGGTGCGCTGGCCACTAGGATGCCTTGTTAGTTAGACAACTGGATTCTCTGTTCAGATTGCAGGGCAGGGAAAACTGTTGTTGCATCCTCAAACTATTGTACTCTATATTACCATCAAGAGCCACATCCTAAATAATAAAGTTTCTTAACAAATGAGTAAGGTAATGTATCTTCATTCACTAGGGGGAAAAGGTGACACTATGACGAGGCAAAATCTTCACTGTAAATAAATTCTGCTCGAGTAGCATTTTAATCATTCTTTATATTATCCATTTTGGACCTATAAACTCTGTAGAGTTGAATTAACACTGAATATATACTGTATATATGCGGTTTGTCAGCACCTTTCTTAATTGTGACTAATAAGTTCTAAAATCTTTTCATGTAAATGAAAGAAAAGACAAAAAAAAAATTGTATGTATTTTTGACCTGGGAATTTTTTTATTGTTATTAATTTACAGAGATTTAACCTAGATGTACAATGTTTTGTCGGCAACTAGTAACACATTCTATTTCGTGTATAGTCACTGGGAATGAGGTTCTGGTTCCACACTCGTCAATTTTAACCCGCATTCCTCGTCGCTGCTGCACACAATTTACGTGAGAAAACAAATTTTAAGCCAGATGAACCAGGTCAGTTTGCTTTTTACACGGAAGCAACAGATATCTGGTGCAAACGCAAATTACGACAAGAACGACAAACGCTCTGCGCGTCTGCATCAATGAGTCAGGCCTCAGCGTGGAGGCATTCTTTCTTCAAATTAAAAGTTCTTCGGTTGGCTTTTATGGGTACTTAAATAAAAGGGCAATTATCCTGACATTAAATACAATAAAGAATTAGGTGAATGTTCTGATTTTGACATTTAAGGTGTCAAAGCACCTGCAGGACCCACAAGATTTAAAAAAACATCTGTCCCATTCTCCCCTTCTTCAGGAAATGTGCACGCTCCGATGATTAAATCATTGCATCATGTTTACAATACACACGTTGCCTTTCGCTGACAAAAAGGAGAAAGGTTAGTGGATCAAAGAGGAAAGATATCGTAATTTGGATTTCAGCTATCGGCTTGTTGCCATATTGAACTCCGGCGGTTCCAAAAGGCAACCCTCGAGTCTTCTACGTGCGGATCGTGCTTAAATTAAGTGTTTTATTACAGGGGCAATATCTAGGAGTGGCACTGGAACCCCTCATCGACTTCTGTTACAGGATGACATAGCCTACATGCTGACATGTAACTGACCGATTTATAGGTTATGTTACCTCACCTGGCCTGTGATCCCTACCCACACAACTGACACCCCCCTCACATTTTCTCTCTCTGATATTTACGAGTCGTTCATTGGTGCATCCCTCATGGTGCAACGTGTCGCAACTTTTGGTGGATTACCCTAGATCCTTCCATCTACAGGTGTAGGAAGTGTAGTTCCCGTCCTCCGTCTCCCCAGTCTCCACGGCGACTGACAAGTGTCAGCATCACTGGAAACCGCAAGGAGTTATACAGGTCTGCGTCGCTTACAGCAGCGCTTCCGTACTTTGCACTATCTGGTTTATCAGCTGCGAGAGAGAAGTAACACCTAGTGAAAGCGAATGATTGCAAGACTGCTGTTGATTATTTCGTTCTCTTCTGTCGCCAAGATGCACGCGTATACGCCCAGCAAGCTGCACTCGTTGGTATTGTCAACTTTGCTGGTGCTTACCGTCTTGGCGGTTGAGGTATCGACGGCTGCGACCAGCGGTGTGAACGCAGCCACTTGTGGGTCTTGTGGCATGCAGACGATGGACAAAGGCTCGGAAGAGAAATTGTTGATTGAAATAGCCAAGCAGCAGATCTTAAGCAAGCTACACTTGAAAGAACGGCCAAATATTACGCAAACCGTGCCACGGGCAGCTCTTCTCACTGCTCTAAGAAAGCTTCACGCGGGACGCGTCCGGCAGGACGGCACGTTCGAACTGGAGAACAATCGGCAGAGCGCAAGTACAAAAGACCAAGGGTACGAAATAGTGAGTTTCGCTGATACAGGTAAGTTTCGAGAAGTGAGATTTCTGACCGATATGCTTGCCCGAACCTACACAGAAAAAAATTGTGGTGTAGCCTACTTTTAACACCCTTGGACTCATATAAACACCATACGGTGCTAAATGTACACCTGCAGTGTTAAATTGACACCAACATTGTTGCTGTGTAATAACCCTAAACCTAGTGTTACCTTTCTTTATTTGTGTGGAATTATGCCATTTTTTCTCGTTAAAATATTGACATTGTGTATAAGGGAAGATAATCGGGGAGTAAAATGTGCGACAACCTGAGGAAGTCAATACTACCGCTCACATGACCCCCTATCATATAACGAAACATGCCAGGGAATAGATCATTTAAAATGGTTTCTCAAGTTAAAGATGAACATTTCAGGGCGCACTTTCGCCATTACATTTATAGTTGCGGTTTACAAAAACGTGATAGCCTACTTCGACCATATAAAAATGGCACAATATCTAAAAATTCGCCTAATGCGCACATAAGAGGAGGTGTTTATAATCGTCAGTGTCGTGAGTGTGAACATACAAAACTATATTCGACTAATGTCACTTGATTATGCAAAGTTTCAAAGAAGTTTTAACTATTAATAATTTCGATGATATTTCAGTCGTTCTCTCAGTGCGAACAAAACATATTTTGGATGGATACTGGACAGTCCTTCATATACCGACAAAAATAGATAGCTACGCTGCACATTACCGCTTAGAAAAGTAAAAAAAATGTTTCACAAACCGTTCGTATGTCATTTATGTTATTCTTTTTGCATAATAGCCGAAATAAGATATAACTGTTTCGAGTTAAATGAAATAAAGTAGACGTCATTGAGTTCGACACTTGTCCGACGCAGTGCATATCGGAATTTACGCTGTCGTTTGAAGGGTTAATATGCTACTAACTAGGCTAATGTTATTAAAATAGTTTTCGTCTTTAAAATATTAAGGCTGACCATGTACACAATGTACCACGATAGTGCTGGTCTTACGTTTTTCTTAAATTAACAAGCTACTAATGTCCGGAATTGACCAGTTTAAGACTGACATCTAGCCTATATGCCACCCTTCTTTCACGCGGGCACGAGTAGTAGCCTACCAAATAAACATCTCTTGATATGCCTACACAGGAAACCTTTCACCTGGAAATGAGTTAGTGCCTTTAAACAGGTAGGCTACGCAATCGGAGAATCAAACGTGGAGCAGGCATGACCCTGGCATTGATTTGTCACAATTTAGTCAGCAAATAGCCTTATATTTTGCCCACGGTTCTGATTGTTCTTCACCTTTCCTCCATAAAAACGAAACATTCACGTGCGCACACTCTGCGTTTTTTTCCCTAAAATAAATTAGATAAGCCATCGAGGCTAGTTTATCCATTTCTGGTGATGCGAAGGACAGACGCTTTGTCCTCAAAATGTCAATGGAAGTTAATTTAATTTAATGTTTAATAATAAAGACAAACGTGCTTATGTGTTACTCAGTCGAGAATTAAGTGCATGTCATTTGAATAGAATGCAAGTAGCCTATACCTTTAAGACTATCGTTCCATGGAGATATATTTTTAGGGTCCCAGCAATTTAGATTTTGCTGAGGTCTAGACTGATGTAGGTCTACAGAAACTGACCTATATCTCTTGTACTTTGTTTCTGTAAATAATGCAGACAATTACACTCCCTTTATAGCGGACGTTAGACACAAATCATACATTTATTGTGTTGACCGATGCCACAGATCGGCAATGAATACGCAATAAAACAATACCGTGAATATTGAATAATTGCCATGTCGTATATTTGAAAATCCATATTTTTTTTATTTTTTGTGATTTTTCTGTCTGAGGGCCGTGTTGATTTATAGTTTTTTAGTTTGTAATGTAACCGTTGCAGCCACGTAAATTTCGCATGCTACTTTTGTGAAATTGGCGCTATAGGAAATTTATAAGCACCGCGCCAATTTAATGCGCTCAATTTTTGACCATTGCACCCTG
The DNA here is from genome assembly GCA_029718625.1 of Synaphobranchus kaupii. Classification (NCBI taxonomy): domain Eukaryota; kingdom Metazoa; phylum Chordata; class Actinopteri; order Anguilliformes; family Synaphobranchidae; genus Synaphobranchus; species Synaphobranchus kaupii. The sequence continues at coordinate 16,195,244 of CM056380.1, read as the reverse complement.
ACTTTGAAACGTATATAATGCATTGACAGTGATAGACGACATACATCCCATCGCATTCCATTGTTCTATAGCGTTTATCTTACAATGACATCTACCCCCCTGCAGACGACCCAGACTCCAACAGCGCCCGTCCCAGCCTGACGTTCCAGTTCGTGCAGGAGCGCAGCCACAACATGCAGGTGCTCCAGTCGTCTCTGTGGCTGTATGTGCACCCACCCGACTCCCCCTCCAGAGACTCCCGTGCCACTGCACAGATCTACCTGTCCGGCCAGGGGAGTAGCAACCGCACGCTGCTCCTTCAGAAGACCCTGGAGGTACAGAAGGGTGGCTGGCACACCTTCCCCATCACCCACGCCCTCCAGGCGTTCCTGGACGGCGGCCAGCGGCGGCTGAAGCTGGAGGCGCTCTGCGAGTCGGGGGGCCGGGACCTGTGCGCCCAGGACGGGGCACCTGACTCCTCCCAGCGGCCCTTCCTGGTGGCTCAGGTGCGCCTCCGCGAGGACGACGGGTCTGACCACGCCCGGAGCAAGCGCTCGCTGCGGTGCGGGGAGGACGTCAGCATCTGCTGCAAGAAGGACTTCTACATCAAGTTCCGAGACATCGAGTGGCACGAATGGATCATTGCGCCCGAGGGCTACCACATGAATTACTGTATGGGCAAGTGCCCCCCGCACCTGGCCGGCTCGCCGGGCATAGCCTCGTCCTTCCACGCCACCGTCTTAAGCCAGCTGAAGGCCAACGGGATCCACACGGTCGTCTCCTCCTGCTGCGCGCCGAGCCAGCGCCGCCCGCTCTCCATGGTCTACTTCAACTCGCAGCACAGCATCGTCAAGACGGACGTGCCCGACATGATCGTGGAGTCGTGCGGATGCACGTAGGACCCTGGGCAGGCAGAAGGGGGCGGGGCAGAGAGGGAGAGAAAGAGAGAGAGAGAGAGAGAGGGAGAAATGGAGAGATTCCGAGGGCTTGAGTATTCAGGCTGTATTCACACATACACATGAACAAAAAGAGTCGCTATGCAACGTCATAGAAGACAGGAAGTGCCATTGAATAAATGGGAAATTGACATTTGACTTCAACCACCAAATAATTGAGCACTGCAACCTCCAGCCAATCAGGGCATCTGGGCGGGATGGGGATAATCACACAGGAGGAAGGTTCTCCTCCAAGTTTACAGATGTCATCTTGGTTGAGCAAGAATACCAGGAGCTAGATAACTGTACCCAGACTACCGACTAAAATAATGGCAGAAGGCATTTCACAAGCCTGACAAGTGGGACTGTCCGGTTCATTTAAAACATTTTCTCTACCAACTAGGATATATGGTATATCTACACATGGGATTGCTGGCTAGCTCACTTGGCAACATTAGAGTAGGTAGCTACACTAGCTAGTTAGCAGTTGATTTTAGACTATATCGATACACGTTGTTCAGTGGGTCTCTGCCCACTATTTTCACTGTGAACTTGAAAGGCTAAATTTCTTTTGACAGTTGGCTCTCCACAGTCTGTGATTGGCTATATCATAGGGGGTGGGATATTTATTTTCTGCTTACAGTATGTTTGCCAGTAGCGACTTTGGGTTTAATGTGTGAATGCAGCCTTGTGGCATCCGCAAAGCGGAGAAAAGCAAAACCCCAGTACTTCTCAGCTCCCGATAAATCCCTTCGTACATTTACGTGGACCGTTATGAGAAATCGTCGCACGTTTTAAATGCCTCAGGCAAGTAAGCACTATAAAGGCAAAATAAATTTGAATGCAAATTTGAGCCTTCATCTTGAGCACTTACTCAAAGTGAATTTACCCTTGTTGATATGTTAGTTACTTTAGAACTCTGAGCTGTGTTGTATTTGTGTGTCTCTTCATGTCCTTGGCTGCGTAATTGTGTTTGAGCTGTTGGTGAAAGATGCGCTATAGTTGTGACAAACTATGCGGTCCCTCATCTGGGAAGGATCTCAGTGAAAGAGAGGTTTTTAGAAAAGGCCTGAGTTCATGTGTATTACCCGAAAAGCATTCTGCCAAGCTTCTGGGGTGGGGTGCATGGATACTGCAATACCCCCCCCCCCCCATCCACATAATGCACACGGGTATGTCGGCTCCTAAAAAATGTACTAACTTTCTCTAACCCTCTGGTCACACTTTACACTAGAGGTCTGTATCCGGACCAAACCCGAATTATGAATATTTTCGTGCATGCTCAACTAGAAAATTAAAACAGCCATATTTTGACAGCGCATGAGCAATAAACTTAATATCGTAACTTTACCAGAAGAAAAAATGTCACTAAATCTAGCTGGCTAGCCTGTTCTGATCATTACAAACATTAACATATAAAAACACGGGGCTGTCCAATACCTACTCCAATATGTAATGTCTAATTGTCCCCCAACCGGGTTCATGGAACAACACCACTGTATGGGAGACATGGGTATGAGGCCTCTGTGCAGAGCCATGGCTCAGCCACCTGTTTCTCCCCTGTTTCTACGCACCATCGCCAAACTCACATGAGTGGAATCAAAGGAAGACCACCCTCATGCAGCTGCATGCAAACCATGCGCGCCCAAATCCTTTGTTGTTAGTTGCAGAGGTGCAAGTGGCAAACTTAATGTCAGGTTTAACAGAAGGAAATACTGAAAGCTCAAATATGGCTGTTTTAATGTGTCAGATGAGCAGAACGGTATACACTACAAAAACTAGAAGCTTTGCGCCTTTGTTGCTAACAGTTGTTCCCCCCTATGCCTTAGCTGCATAGACGGCATTCATCAGATATGGATGTTAAGCAGCAGATTGCTAAAGTAGCATTAGCCTTAGCTGCGTAGACGGCATTCATTGCATATGGACGTTAAGCAGCAGATTGCTAAAGTAGCATTAGCCGTAGCTACGTAGACGGCATTCATTAACGTATAGACGTTAAGCAGTGGATTGCTAAAGTAACATTTGCTTTGCCTCCTGCGGCTTATGTTGGCCAGACTAACTAACCAAGTCTGTGCTTCTGTTAATTAGCCTGTTAATTGCTATTAATCATGAACAAACAGCAATGAACAGGTTAATGACCTTAACAGGTCTGTGTCTTTGGCATTTACATCCTCTACCCAGTCTGGGTTTTCACATCTAGCAGGAGTAATTGTTTTTAAATGCATATGCAATGATGGAGCTCTACAGTAAGTGAAAATCAATCAAACGCAGGGGAAAGTGCTGGTGTAATGATGCATCTTGGGTAAATGGGGCTTCAGTCCCAGTGTTAGCGCATGCATTCTTCACATGAAAAAAAACAACAAAAAAAAACACAATGCTTTCAACATTGTAAAACGTACGCAAGGTTGTGTTGTTTGAGCCAAGCTGTATCCTTACAGGATAAAAAAGAAATGTAATTGTTCTGCAATATAATTATATTTCTAGTAATTCAATAACAGACGGAATTAATAAATCCTAAAGCAACTAATTGCTAAATAGAATTCTCTATGCAAGCACAATAGATATTGCAGACTTTTTTTTCTGTTCCAATGATAGTAGTTCAACAAAGAGAGAAAAACTCTCAAGAATTTGCACAGAGTGCTCAGTTGTGTTTTTTCCCAGCAACAGCTAAGCTCCTTTTTTGGTCCTGAAATCTGTCACGAGAGTCTTGCAGACACCAGCAGAGTGGCAGATTTTCAGAGGTTAAAATGTTTTTAAAAAAAATCAGAATCTACACTGTATTATTTGCTCAGATCCAGTTAGGCAATGACTCGCAGCATCATGAACCTGAGGGCTGTTTCTCAACAGCATGTGTAAACATTTGGATTTCCACAGTGTCAGGAAATGTGAAGGTCCTTGCGGCACAACGGTCAATGGGCATTTGGTTGAAGGCACGTTGGTATTTGCTGTTTCCAGGGTCTAAAGTTTGGGGTGATGTCAATGGGGAATTCATACCATTCCTTAATGTAAAGAGATCAACCCAGCCACCAGGGTCTGGTGAGCAGTTCCTCTTTAAGGAGCTTTCACTGCTGCCTTCTCTCAACAACCTTAGCAGTTCGCCTCTGGAATATACCTACTGTATACTGATGACACGTATGGGAGCTTGCGGCTTTTTATTGGACGATTGTTCACTTAAGTACTTCCTGCCCCATGCCCACATGTGCATGGACTGGGTACATCTCTGCTAAGTAACATGTGTTCCAGTCCGTCAAGGGATCAGAGCACGTTCATGCCTCTTTCTGAAAGTTCTGGATAAATAGCTTTGCATTTGGGCAGGGTGGTGCCCTTAGTCTTAAATGGAGTACATGATTTGGCCGTTTATGGCATTAAATGACAAAGCCTTGCTCAACTGCATTTGAAGAGTGAGCATTGAGTATGAGGTTTGAAAAAATGTTTAAGTGCAAAAATAAGTTAATTATTTATAAACTGACAAACATTTTTTGTCTAGCCATGATTTTCTTTGCATGGGCACTTTATATATTTTCTGACATTTGGCAACATAGCATCCACCTGCTCTGGGTTTAGAATTTGTGACATATTAGCAAAATTTGAGAAATGGCTGTTTTGAAAAAAGTACTTGGTGACTTGGGAATGTACATGTAATAATTATGTTTTGTTCGTAGCAGAAATTATTGTTATTTTTTGTTTTAGTATTGTGAAAGGACATCAGAATACTGTAACTGGTAATATTACAGCCAGCCTTTTGACAAAATATAGGCCTATATTTATGCAAAGTTAATTTCTATTTTATTTTGTGATATCCTCTTGTATTTTCGTATATAATAAAAAATGTAGACAGAAAAGAACATGTTTTTAACTGCAACATCAGGCCTATTGTACTGTACATCATAATTGTAATGCAATGATTTATTTTTAACAAATAAATATATTTGACTTCAGAAAGTGTCATGCTTTTATAATGATAAATACCGTGCTTTTGCCATCATGAAAAAACAAAGTAAAATTTGAAAATGCACAACAATTTATACTAAAATACAAAAATCAACATATTTGTTTTCCTGTTGAAGAGATGTAGCAGTGTAGCTGAGAATACATTCTTTAACATCTTTCAGTCAAAACACAGCACATAGTTTACATACATTTTCAATAGGTAGCTTGTTAAATTAGCACAACTGTCGTGGCTCCCAAGCTTTCTAAGCGCATGACTCATTAGACAACACAATTTCTGTGGCCCACAACTTCGCTTTCAATTAGCAGCACATCTCATAATTAAAGAGAAACACGAGGGAATCCATCACTGAGTTACGTGGCCATCACTGCCAGACCTGTCCGAAAACATTCCCAGACCGGCGAGTAAAGATAGGACATCAATAAGTCCCTAAATTGAAGGTGATTTGCTCTTACCTAGAACCATAATACACGGTGTGAGTAATGCACCATAGCAACCTAATACATAAAATACACCATAATACACCGTTCGCATGGTGCTGAATAGGTCCTCTCTCAGCGGACTCCCTGAGATAGACTTCCTTGTCTTAGTCTGACAGAGTATTCCATAGATTCCTTTGTCAAAGTCTGACTGAATGCTCTCCCACAGACTCATTGCATGATATTACATTGCAATCACTTACCAGACGCTCTTATCCAGAGCGAGGCGCAGTAGTGAAGTGCTACTCTCAGGAATACCAAAGTGCGGAATCACCAAGGCGGCAGCAAGCCTCTCCCTTATTAAAAATGTATCCCAACATATGCTCAGATATGGACATAAATGTTTTTTTCATCTGTCAAAAAGCACTGGATGCACTAGTTAGTGCAATTCAACCTGCCCATTCTGACATCCTGAGACATTTTCTACTTGTTTAAAGCCAAACTATCGAGACCATATAGGTGGCATCTTTATTTAATCTTTATTTCCTGCAGTTTATCCATCCATCCATTATCTAACCCGCTTATTCCTGGTCAGGGTCACGGGGAGCACACACACCGTTCACTCACACAACATATCGTATCCCAGCATGCATTGGGCGAGAGGCAGGATTACACCCTGGACAGGTCAATCCATTGAAGGGCACACACCGTTCACTCACACAGCATATCATATCCCAGCATGCATTGGGCGAGAGGCAGGATTACACCCTGGACAGGTCAATCCATTGCACACACACCGTTCACTCTCACATTAGCTTAACCTGCATGTCTTTGGACTGTGGGAGGAAACCCACATGGACACGGGGAGAACATGCAAACTCCACACAGAAAGGCCCTCGGCCGGGGATTCAAACTCGTTACCTTCTTGCTGGAAGGCGACAGTGCTAGCCACTCCTTCAGTTTATGTTCATTAAAAAAAACTTTTGAGGTAAAATGGCACCAAACGTTGTTCTACCCTGACCAAAATATGAAAAAATAATCTGATATAAAAGATTTGTTTTTATCACTGCCTGCCAGTTCTCTTATCCTGTGGGTCTTACACCATCAATGCATATTAACTTAATTTAAGTGCTGTTAGGGGCTGGTGGGGGGAAGGACCCAAACGCAGGCAAAAAAACCCCAGAAGTTTAATAAGGGACAAGGCAGCAATCCGTGGTACAAACAGGCAGGGTCGAAAAACCGGGGAGACAGGCAACGATACAAAACACAGACCAAAGAGTAGTCAAGGAACAGGCGGGGGTCAGAACCAGGAAAGCACAGCAAAGGCACAAAAACAGAATCCAAAAACAGGGTCGCGAGAACACAGGCAGGGGTCAAAACCAGGGAGGCGTAGGAGGAACAAAAAGAAAACAAAGCAGACTGAAAACCAAACAAAAACAACAGGCGAAAAACTAGGGATAACAAAAACTAGGAGACAGATACTAAAGAATACAACAGAAAACTCAGGCAGATACTCAGAAAACCAGAAAGAAGCAAATAATTAGTGAGGAACTCGCAAAGACAGACTGAAATAACAGGGTTTAAATACACAGGGAAGTAATGACACAAAAAGGAATGAAGTGTGGGTGGGAGGAGTAAGGAGCTAGACACAGGTGAACACAATAGGAGTCAATAATACAATAACGAGGGGGAACAGAAGACACGGACTGGAATGCACGCAAACACATAGATAACACACGGCCTGGGATTAGCAGGTAGACAAGTGCACAGCTCGGAGGGGAGGAACGCGAAAGTGGACACACGTGCAGAGAATGCGAAATCAGATAGATACAGGGATAGGATAACAAGGAGGGAAATGACAGCTGCAGGTAGAAACTCAAGATGAATTAGTAATTAGTAATGTTAGTAGCGAACTCTAAAACCCTAATGTTAGTAGGTTAGCTGGTTAGTATTATATACACACGTTAGTTTGTTAGCAGGTTAGTATTAAATCTAATCTAACAGTTAGTATGATTAGTACATTAGTATTAAATACAAATATTAATAAAGCCAGAAGGAAGAAAACGAGATACGAAATACAGAGGAAACCCGAATGTTCCCAAAATCACCCGAATAGTTGACAAAGACAGGGGGTGGAATCTGAGGAACATGGAACGCGGACTGACAATCGCGAGGGAAATGCGGGAAAAATGGGTAAAAGAAATCAGGAAAAATAATAATACAGAACAAACAGACAGACAAATTACAGGATCCTAACAAGTGCAGGGCCACATTCACAGGCCACAGAACGAGAAACTAACTTCTTGAACCATATTCATTTATAGGCTACATTGAGTTTGCAAAATGAATCGAGTAGCCTTAAGGTGCTATGTTGGGATGGCAGGTATGCCATTCACCAGGCTCTGGGCTGACAGAGTATACGCTATGCACACCTTTCACACACCTGTTTATTTCTAGAGTTATGATATGAGTTCTCACCTGTAGTCGTGTGTTTGTTGCATTCTACTGAGCAGTGCATGGGGCCTGCGTGGTATCTTCCAATTGTGGCCTACATGTGTTACCAGAAAGAAACCCATGTAGAAAGATGACATATAAATTCCATGTAGAAAGATGGCATGTAAATCAGTTAATTGACAATTTGTGTAACCCGATCCACATTGGAACCTTAATGGTCGACATATCCATCCCAATTACAGTATTCATGTTTGTCTGAAATTATAAACTACAGCTTTAAGAAAAACCCTGTACATTTTGATGCAGGATACATTTCGCCAAAGTCCCGTACAGTTGACGTTTTCACAGCGACCACCTGTCCAACTTATGGCTAAAATACGTTGCTGTTGTTATGTAAAAACACACATGCTTTTGTAAATTAAAAAGATATATATTTAAATACATTAGGCTCCTTATTTTATGTGTATTATGTATATACTGTAGGTGACTTTTCTGAAATAAATGTATTCTGTTGCAAATTTCTGAATGATACAGCCTTTTTTTCAAATCGAACTTTAAGCCGTGGCTGTGCAGTGAATAGTTTTTGAGATATTGACACTTAAATAAGACTAGTAGAAACTAGGTGGAAATTGCCTCTGGAGGGCCAAAGTTGGTTAAAAAATTAACTGTTAATGCTCATTACATTGCATTGTATTTTTTAAAAGTTGATATGGATAAGGATGGAATATTCTCTCACTCATTTCAGTTTTAATTTGCCTCTCAAAGCAAACAAGCATTTAGGAAGGCATATATTAGAAATATATTAGAGTGTACATAAACCTTATAATTATAAAGTAATATGTATGACAAATACACAAACATTGCATTTTCATGACACAAAAAGAGCTTTGGAAAACACAATACATGGCATTGCACATTGTATTACAAACCTCAATTCCAAAAAAGTTGGGACAGTATGTAAAATGCACATAAAAGCAGAAAGCAGTGATTGTAAATTATTTTACATATATTTAGTTGAAAACAGTAAAAATAAAAGATATTTAACATTTTAATATAAATATATGATAATTCCGAATTTTATGCCTGCAACACGTTCCAAAAAAGTTGGGACAGGGGCAAAAACAAAGACTGGGAAGTTCAAAAAACACCTGTTTGGAACATTCCACAGGTAAACAGGTGATGCTATCCTGACTGGGTATAAAAGGGTATCAAAAGTCTCTTGATATCTTATTTGTATAAGACATGTATTTCTCCTTACTCATTTACCCATTGAACTCTATGGAAATATAAGTCAGGAGATACAACTCTTAAAGTGATCCATCCATATCTACTGCATTTTTGCCCCTGTCCCAACTTTTTGGGAACATGTTACAGGCATCAAATTAGGAATTTGCATATATTTACAAAAATCAATAAAGTTGATAAGGTAAAACATTAAATATCTTTTCTTTGTACTGTTTTCAATTAAATATGTGTAAAAGAGAATTTGCAAATCACTGCTTTCTGCATTTATCTGCATTTTACATACGTACCTTTACATAACTTTTTTGGAATTGCCGTTTGTATATTACACATTTATTTTGTCCATGTATCTCACATCTCACTTTCAGTAAAATATTAAAGCTTATAGATTTTAGAAGTACATTTTTAGAAATTAAATATTACTGATATGTATTTCCTTTAAGAAATAAAAGTTAATATACTGGAAATATATATGACTCACACTTGGGTAGGGATCAGTTCCATATAAACCGAAATTCATTTAAATAATGAATGAATGAATTAATTCATCACAGAGAAAATAAAATCTGAACTGAAACAAAACTTAAATGGAAATTAAATTTGAAAATAGCATATAAAAAAGTATACTATGGTGTATTTCAGCATTCTTGATGCCAAATTAAAGTTTATATAATTATACTTCAAGTATGCCTAAGTATACAATTTTTTTCACATGGGTAATAATATTGGAATTGATGGAACTGAAGTGGAACTTAATTACTTGCTGGCTCTCACTGCGTTCCCCAAACGGAAAATAACTGGTTCGCCATATATACACCCTACAGAGTATTTAATCTGCGTTACACAAAAGGCTTTTTCATTTTTACAAACAGATCCATCACAGATCGTTCTTCATATGCAAGCAAACACATGGATATAAATGTTGAGAGCACGGTAGTCTGTTAATTATGGTAGAGAAACAAAAAAAAGGTCATTTATATAATGTTATTACAATTATATATACATTATATATATATATATATATATAAATAATTACATTTTAATTAGAATTGAGCTTATGTGCCATGACAGAAAGCACAGTGCTTTAAATACAAAGCACAGCACTGAATATAGCAGCCTTTGCAGTGTACTGACTCTCTCCAGTGCGTGCAAGAAGACCATGACTAAGCAACATTTATAATATAGACGAACAAAGCGAAGCATTTGCCTGCAGCCTGTGTGGAAAAACAGCACCCTTTAGTGTACTGAAATATTAAAGTACTTATCGTGTTTTATTTTCAAACAACATTATGTCTATTTTAGTGATATCACATATATTGTATTTTATATTACTATGATATGGTAGTACACTTGCAGTACATTAAGTATTTTTATTTATTTAATGATTTTTTGACCCAGGTGATTATATTTCTGAAATAAACTACCATTAATTAAACATAATTTATTTGAAGAATATTACTCAATTAAAATGAATATAAAACAGCTGTTGTGTTCTTTAAATTAAATAAACCAGTTCATCTAAATTAATGTATATATACAGTATATTAGATTACATTCATGTATATATACAGTATAGTAGATTAAATTAATGTATATATACAGTATATTAGATTAACTTAATGTGTATATATACAACGGTATATTGCATTAAATTAATGAATATATACAGTATATTAGATTAAATTAATGTGTATATATACAACGGTATATTACATTAAATCAGTGGTTCTCAAACTCAGTCCTGGGGCCCCCCTGTGTATGCTGGTTTTCGTTCCAACCGCAATTGCGATCCGAGAATTTTAACAAGCTGTTAATTTTTCTTAATTGCACTTTTCATGTTTTGATGGATTATTTACCCTCTTTTTTATTATATCAGAAAATAGCTATGCATGCTATGTAGAATAAATGTCCCATGTTCAGATTTTGCTTATTGTGCTATATTGCAAACAATTTCATTAAAAGAGGTAACAAAACTGAGCAAATGAAAGGCTGAGGTAAATCAATAGGCTCCTAATTGGTGAAAGTGTGGACACATGGCCATGAAAACTAACCATTTGGTTGATAATGAACAATTCAAAGACAACGCAAATTGATAATGAGCCAAACCTGCTTTGTGTTAATAAGTTTAAGGAAACAAAATTATGAAAGAACTTAAACACATGTGTTCAACGACCTAATTTGGCACATATTGATTCACCTCAGTCTTTAATTTGATCAGTTATAACATTTTGTTAACTCTTTTTATGTAGTTGTTGGCAATATAGCACAATAAGCAATGTTGTGAACATAGGACATTTATTCTACATAGCATGCATAGCTATTTTCTGACAATTTGGTTTAAGAGGGTAAATAATCCATCAAAACATGAAAAGTGAAATTAAGACAAATTAGCAGCTTGTTAAAATTCGGGGATCGCAATTGTGGTTGGAACGAAAACCAGCATACACAGGGGGGCCCCAGGACCGAGTTTGAGAATCACTGCATTAAATTAATGTATATATACAGTATATTAGATTAAATTAATGTATATATATATATATACAACGGTATATTACATTAAATTAATGTATATATAGAGTATATTAGATGCACTATTAACAACATGATGTGGACCAGTAATGGCATTCCATTCAAGGATGGTACCACATGACTTTTAATTCTCAAAGTAATGCTCATAAATACCAAGACACACTACTGAAAAACTTTTACAATGCAGTAATGTGTGATGGACCGGTCACTCAGGGTTACCCTCCACTTAAAACAAATTTTCCCATAATGCATTACAGTTAAGTCATCAGCACAAAAATTCAATTATAACATCACTCAATTACAATAGTGTATACCAGTGAAACATGGTATGTAAAAAACACTAAAGGCCAGATTTGCTGATAATGGGTTGATTTAGTATGTTTAGTGAGTTCAAACGTTATTTTCTCAAATTTTAATCATCATTTTGCATGTGCTAAAACTCTTTTATGTAAAATAACATAATTTATTTTAAGCATATTAAACTATCTTGATTACCATAAAGCACATCTGCAATATCCCTTAAATATTAAAAACTACATGGTGAATATAAACAGTATTGTACTATGTAGAATATAACCAAACACATATATAAGGACTAAATTCTAAATGTAATTTGGATGTGTTGCTAACAGTTTTTGTATGAACCGATTGTTGAAATATTGCTGTTTATTCTAGGAGTCCTTGACCCTAAATGTTAGTGCAGATGTTTGAAATAAAACTAAAATTATTTTTTATATATAAAACTAAAAATAAAAAACTGCCTAATGGAATTTCTTCTGGACAATAACACTGAAAAACACTGTATCAAATCCAAGTTTAACAAAATACTGTATATTAATGCGCAGAAGTTATTAAATTAAATCTAAGTTTGCTTTGTTGAAATACATAAAAGTACAATTATATTACAGAAATAAAATATGACAAAGATTAGGATGTTATTATGTCCTGTAGGCTTTAACTTATGTTAAGGGTTCTGAAATGTACTACTTTTTAACATTGGAGCATTGATTGTCAATGTTAACCTGATAATATCACAGAATACATAATATACTGTAATTCAAATTATGTTGAGCATGCATGCACTTAGACGTTGATGTTGCAGAAATAACATAAAGAATTCCTTCCGATCTAATTAGCTAAATAGTTTGTCAGCAAATAGTTAAGCTGGTGCATATGCCAACTGTGTACAATTTAAATATGGGAAAAAGTGAGATTTCTATCTAAGTGTAAAATCAATAGTGTCTGAAAGGCAAAGAGCGTGTTTGCTCGGACAAATAGCTGAAGTGTGTTTTATAGATTGTCTGTATTTATCTGGTAAACAATTGTCAAACACTACTGGCACTGTCGCTGTAGGCTCCTACATGAAAGGAAAGAATGGGAGAAGATTAAAAAATGTCATTGAAATGTCAAAAATATTCTTTGATTGCTCTTTGATTATTCATGAGTTATGTTGGGACGGACGGCCGGACAGACAAGCAGGCAAGCAGGCGGGCAGATAGATAGATAGATGCACTTCAACTATTGCTGCATAAATATTTCTTGACACAAGAGGATGTATTGATTCTCTTTTTCTGATTAGCTTTGTTGTAGCATTGTATTGCATTGAAAAATGAAAGAAATTCAGAATTATAGCAATAATAAAAACATAATAACTCTGCTGGCAAGCAAAATAATTTCATGCAGCATGCCCAAAAAGGACAAAGTAGCTCTCCAAAGCTTACTTTTGAAGGACTTAAGAGAGATTACAATGTAAGACCTTCACTTTCCTTGATGCTTTGCTGACCCTGAGGAAGAGGTCATATTTCAACCCAGAACAGTGTGTTTATCAAACGTTGTACCCGACTGTATGCCAGTTTGTTGACGCACGATTTAACAATATCCTCTCTGTCTCCCTGGCTGCACACATTTGGCAAAACCAGAACTTTGACTTTGCCCAGCACATCGCAAAGTCGTTGGAAAAATCATGTCTGATGGCAGACAGCGACTGCCAGATGATTATTTTTTTCATCTGGGAAACATTGAATTCAGTGTGTGCCAGTGCGGTCATGAGCTTGCACTCTCTAAGTACTTATCAGTGTGCCAGTGCGGTCATGAGCTTGCACTCTCTAAATACTTATCAATGTGCCAGTGCGGTCATGAGCTTGCACTCTCTAAGTACTTATCAGTGTGCCAGTGCGGTCATGAGCTAGCACTCTCTAAGTACTTATCAATGTGCCAGTGTGGTCATGAGCTAGCACTCTCTAAGTATTTATCAATGTGCTAGTGTGGTCATGAGCTTGCACTCTCTAAGTACTTATCAATGTGCCAGTGCGGTCATGAGCTAGCACTCTCTAAGTACTTATCAATGTGCCAGTGCGGTCATGAGCTAGCACTCTCTAAGTACTTATCAATGTGCCAGTGTGGTCATGAGCTAGCACTCTCTAAGTACTTATCAATGTGCCAGTGTGGTCATGAGCTAGCACTCTCTAAGTACTTATCAGTGTGCCAGTGTGGTCATGAGCTAGCACTCTCTAAGTACTTATCAATGTGCCAGTGTGGTCATGAGCTAGCACTCTCTAAGTACTTATCAGTGTGCCAGTGCGGTCATGAGCTAGCACTTTCTAAGTACTTATCAGTGTGCCAGTGCGGTCATGAGCTAGCACTCCCTAAGTACTTATCAATGTGCCAGTGTGGTCATGAGCTAGCACTCTCTAAGTACTTATCAGTGTGCCAGTGTGGTCATGAGCTAGCACTCTCTAAGTACTTATCAATGTGCCAGTGTGGTCATGAGCTAGCACTCTCTAAGTACTTATCAATGTGCCAGTGCAGTCATGAGCTAGCACTCTCTAAGTTCTTATCAGTGTGCCAGTGCGGTCATGAGCTAGCACTCCCTAAGTACTTATCAATGTGGCAGTGTGGTCATGAGCTAGCACTCTCTAAGTACTTATCAATGTGCCAGTGCGGTCATGAGCTAGCACTCTCTAAGTACTTATCAGTGTGCCAGTGTGGTCATGAGCTAGCACTCTCTAAGTACTTATCAGTGTGCCAGTGTGGTCATGAGCTAGCACTCTCTAAGTACTTATCAGTGTGCCAGTGTGGTCATGAGCTAGCACTCTCTAAGTACTTATCAGTGTGCTAGTGCGATCATGAGCTAGCACTCTCTAAGTACTTATCAGTGTGCCAGTGTGGTCATGAGCTAGCACTCTCTAAGTACTTATCAGTGTGCCAGTGCGGTCATGAGCTAGCACTCCCTAAGTACTTATCAATGTGGCAGTGTGGTCATGAGCTAGCACTCTCTAAGTACTTATCAATGTGCCAGTGCGGTCATGAGCTAGCACTCTCTAAGTACTTATCAGTGTGCCAGTGTGGTCATGAGCTAGCACTCTCTAAGTACTTATCAGTGTGCCAGTGTGGTCATGAGCTAGCACTCTCTAAGTACTTATCAGTGTGCCAGTGTGGTCATGAGCTAGCACTCTCTAAGTACTTATCAGTGTGCTAGTGCGATCATGAGCTAGCACTCTCTAAGTACTTATCAGTGTGCCAGTGTGGTCATGAGCTAGCACTCTCTAAGTACTTATCAGTGTGCTAGTGCGATCATGAGCTAGCACTCTCTAAGTACTTATCAGTGTGCCAGTGTGGTCATGAGCTAGCACTCTCTAAGTACTTATCAGTGTGCTAGTGCGATCATGAGCTAGCACTCTCTAAGTACTTATCAGTGTGCCAGTGTGGTCATGAGCTAGCACTCTCTAAGTACTTATCAGTGTGCTAGTGCGATCATGAGCTAGCACTCTCTAAGTACTTATCAGTGTGCCAGTGTGGTCATGAGCTAGCACTCTCTAAGTACTTATCAGTGTGCCAGTGTGGTCATGAGCTAGCACTCTCTAAGTACTTATCAGTGTGCCAGTGTGGTCATGAGCTAGCACTCTCTAAGTACTTATCAGTGTGCCAGTGCGGTCATGAGCTAGCACTCTCTAAGTACTTATCAGTGTGCCAGTGTGGTCATGAGCTAGCACTCCCTAAGTACTTATCAGTGTGCCAGTGTGGTCATGAGCTAGCACTCTCTAAGTACTTATCAGTGTGCTAGTGCGATCATGAGCTAGCACTCTCTAAGTACTTATCAGTGTGCCAATGCGGTCATGAGCTAATACTTATCAGGGATGTGCTTCTTCCACAATACTGATTTTCTGACCCTAATTGTCTCAACCAGAGGCAGAGGACTTGGACATGGCATAAGCACACATCACTTCCTGATATGAAAAAAATCTGGGAAAAGCCAATCTGGGAAAGCCAATCATTATGATTTTGCAGGAAGGTCTTTATGAACAGTTGATTCATGTGAGTTGTCTATAGGTAAATCCAATATCAAACAACAATGATAATGATGATAATGCTTTGGAATATGGCCTTAGTTTCTATGAAACATATTGGTGAAAGTTTACTTTCAATATGGCACCATTTTGTTTGCAGACAGATTTGAGTAGGTTGGCTTTTTTATGTTCAAAACATCCTTTGTTTGCGATTTTTAAAATACCACTCAAGCCTTCAGGAAGCAAATATAGTTTATTGTGGAACTCTATATCTAGTTACTCTTTAAATAGACAAGCCATAGCTGAAGTCTCATTTGGGGGATGGGTGACATTGCTGGCGGGTGACGCCTACTCATTGTGAATGTACAGAGAAGAGGGGTGTCAGTTGACCCAGTAAGTGTGTAGGTTGTGCTTCAGATTGGGAAGATATTACATTACGAGGAAACCTAGTGACTCACTGATATACTAACACACTGACCCAGAGACCCACTGATCAAAGAAACAGGTACAAAAAGGTTAATCCTGCCTGCACTCCGCTGTCAATTCAGCAAATCCTTCAAGATGGTTTAAGCAGTCAGTGAACGTCCCCACCGGTGTCACTACGGGACAAACTGTTTTCACTTCACAGTCCCACACCAAATGGGATTACATTTCCACTTGCATTATATTTAATTTCAGGAAATGCATTGCATAAATATACGTATATTTACTAAAAAGTAGTCATCTGGGGGCAATTGTAACAGGGGCAATTGTAACAGGGGCAATTGTAACACCATAAAATTGCACCAATCTGAAACAAGCTAGAGCTGAGATTCTATTCAGCAAGCTAGCTAGTTTCATGTGTTCAGGGTTGGGGGCAATTGTAACAAAAAATTGTGTTACAATTGACCCCTGTTACAATTGCCCCCAGAATACTCTACATGTGACATGCATAGATATCATAATACAATATAATTAACATACGCATTTACCATACATTTCCCAATCATGAAGGCACAAGTTAATTTCTTTTTGTATTTTTCATACATTTTTCCTACATTACATATTTTTCAGTACAAACCTTCTCCGTTTATGTTTATCTGACATATATATTTTCATATATATTTTATTTATATTTCTTTCAGTGTGGGGTACCTCAGGAGGTGCAAACAGGAGGGCATACATTTGGAGAGGGGAATAAAGGAAGATGAGCTCAGATAGCTTACAGCTTCAATACAAATTATACATGTTAATTACATTTACATTTTTTTAATTAGGCATTTGGAAGATGCTGTTATCCAGAACTACAGTACTAACACAACTTACATGCAATTTATTGAACAGCTGGATATTTACAGAAGCAATTGCTCAGTCCTTAAGAGTACAACAGCAATGCCATATCTGGGCCTCTGACACACAACCTTGGAGGTTGCAAGCCCAGTTCCCTAACCATAATGCTACACTGTCACCCAATGAATTGTGAAAGGCGAGCTGCCAAGCCACTAGAACGCATTCACTAATTCACGAAGGTTTTAAAATCAGACCTAATTTTTGGAAACTAAATTTTAAAGCTCGAGAGTAGAAATTCTGAAATTCTGAGTGGGTTTTTGCAGAGAAAACAAAACAAATAACAAGTGGCAATCGGTTTATTGACCGTGCTGACAAAAAGCCAAGTCGTGCGTCAGGCCTGTTCAGCTCTGTAGCTGCAGAACAAGGCAGAGTTACGGGTAAAAGCCACCATGCGAGATTGACCGTAGACACGGGGGCCACCGCGTACGATCACTCAAGCGCGAGGCCA
This sequence comes from Synaphobranchus kaupii, assembly GCA_029718625.1. NCBI lineage: Eukaryota > Metazoa > Chordata > Actinopteri > Anguilliformes > Synaphobranchidae > Synaphobranchus > Synaphobranchus kaupii. The sequence continues at coordinate 16,177,674 of CM056380.1, read as the reverse complement.
CCAAAGCCCTTCATAATGACACTTTCCACAACTTCTCCAGGCTAATCTGTGTTTTCCACACACCTTTGTTCATTCAGAACATGTAGGTCGCCAGCCAGAAAGGGGAAGTGCGCTAATTAGATTACAGAGAGGAGTTAGATAGGCAGCGCAGCGCAACCTCCAAGGTCTTCCAGAGGTGGGCCAATGGTGACTACTCACCTTGTATTACTGGCCCACTGGATTACTGTGGGGGGGGGGGCTGTGGGAGGGGCCCATCCCAACCCCACAGAGTGAATCAAAGTGTTGTGAGATCCACTTTCACTACCACCACGCAGGCCTTCCAGCTGGCCGCTAATGTCTTCTAACCTTTCCATGAATAGCCGTCTGCCATGCGAACCCTATGACCTCTTCATCTCTGTCTGGTTGGAGAGGCGGAGAATATGGTTACGCCCACACTGAAGTCGTCTTCCAGCTGTTTCTTCTTTATACACAGCGGAAAAGAAAATAAGGTGTAAAGCTAGTATGAACTATTCAAAGTGTAAATCTCCGCCTTCAAGATGTAATGGATTTAATATGCACTGCTTTTGACAAGCACAACACCTGCTAACCCCACAAGGTACAAGCAAGAATGACCCTAGGAGGTCATAACATGCTTTCAGGACGAATTCACACACCCCCCCTCCCCCCAACAAACACATACACACATCTACAAATACAGTAACAAATCCACAAGCTGATCCAATTACAAAAGACCCAGTTACCTGAAATATCTCAGGAATTACATCATTACATCAGACTCAACTCACTGAAGGCCAATCTCTTCAATGACAGCAATGAAGCTGTTGTAGCACATGGATGTGCATTTCACAAAATACATGGCATATGTATTCTTATATTGCTCAGCGTATATTTAAAAATCCTGAGAATTTAATAAATACAGGCAGCACAGAAATTTAACAAAATATAATTCATAGTTATTCATCCATGCTTTAAAAGTTATGAAGTTATGGGGTGACATTCCCTTCTGTAATATTAACATTGACAGGATTCATATTCTCAATAATAGCCCTGATCCCCTTAAGAGTTATATCTGGCTAATAACTATACTGCCAGCTGTTGGCAGCCTAGAAAGAGCTGTAGCCAAAAAAATCTGATAATAGCCTAGTATCAGATTACTAAAAACCTTGAATGAACTCCGATATCCTGCTGAGCCCCAGTAATTCATTTTTGTCCCCTGTAGGGGACATGATTCTCTGGTCTTTATCTCAAGAACCATATAATCTACAATACTGAAATCTACACTACAAGGGACATTCAATAAATACAAAATAAATAATATTATTCTAAATATTTTCATTGCAACATGTTTTTGTCATCTACGACACTTATTATGTCAAAAAACAACTTGCTATTCAGTTAACTGGCAAAATACCCTTTCCTGTTTCAATCTGTTTTGCCTTGATCCTCTGGGTCCTCTCCTGGTTCTGGTGGCGGCTGCCATGTTTGGGAGAGGCATGCCTTATTAACACACCTTTTATAGAAAGCAGGCTATATCAGCGCTCAGCAAATTACCACCTGCACTCAGGAGTTCTTAAAATCCAAACACAAAGAGGCTAGTCGCAATTAAGCTAATTAAGCTATTCTTTAATTTACCTGATTAAACAATTCCCACGCCTTCACCACAGATATACATATGAACAGATTTAACTATCAAATGGAAAGTCGCCCAAATCACATCCTAATAGTGATTGTGATGTATTGCGACCTTCAAATGCACAATGAAATGTAGATAATTAGTCGTGACTGCTTTTGCTTTACAGAAAGCAGTCTCAATCCTTTAATAAATCTGGCATGTAAACTGCTACTCCATACTATTGTCTCACTGTTTGTAACATGGTACCCTCAAAGGACAAACTACTTTCTTGCCTTTAAAAAATATCATTTGTATTTTGGGAGTGGGTGTTTCTGCCTGTGGTAGTGCAATACCTGACATATCGAAATACGTGCAGCAAACATGCAGCCCTAACATGTCACATCTCAGGTTTGGCTTGAGCTCTGTGGAGTGATAGCTAAATTGGCATGGCACTGTTCACTCTCCATGTAATTATCAAGTTTCTTTTTAACTCCAGTGGATATTAATGTCTTCATAGAAAATACCATCAAGCCATCATCTGACAGAATGTCTGAATTCAAATGTATTTACTAAAATAATGCATACAATATGCATACAATATAATATAAATACTTTTATATTTTATAAACAGACATATTCTGTTAGCATTGTGATTGATAATCTTGCCAGCAGGTGGCAGGGTTCGTACTAAAGTACAGTTAAGTAGAAATGAGGACCGAGCCTGCCTAAACCCGACGTGTTTACGGCCTGTCCCCAACCAGCCTGACAAGCTCTAGCGAAATTTGAAGCCCGGACCCAATAGCCCTATCACTGGAATAACAACCCAAGAATAACGTACAGCACAATAGAATAGAATAGGGGTCAGAATCCAGTCCTGGAAAGCCAGTTCTCGGGTATGTTTCAGGACCAGAGATCCATTAGAGAGTTATTAATTAGCTAAAGAATCCAAAGATCTTGTTGTCAATGCCTTAAATGGCATGTGAATAAAAATCACAAAAACCTGCAAACACTCCAGGTCTTGAGTTTGACATCTCTGATATAGACAATACCAAGTTGTCCAGAATGACACACATCTGAGCTTCCGAACCAATCAAATACCTAACCACCCACGGCCACAGTCCTGTGGATCCCCATAGTCAAAAGACATGGGGAACCATGGCTACACCGCAAATATTTGAAGATTGATACAGACACACCCTTGACAGTATTTAATAACATGATTCCTATGCATACATCCAACAATCCAACAATCATTCATCTGAGGTTCTGTACAGCTTTTGAGGATTCATAGAGGAATCATGCTGGCACGTACTCGTGGAATCATCATTGCATCAGGCAACAGAAATGCTTCAAGTCCATCTCTGAATGTCAGAGACACATTAGAGACGCTAAGTACTGCTTTTTGGGGACTAAAGGATCTGACGAAACATCCGAGATCACCAGTGCATCTCTATGCTAGAAGAAAAACTGGCTGACTCGCATAATGCAGATAGAAGTAGCGAATGAGATGGGAGAGCTGCATTAAAAGGACTGTACTTCACACTTTACTGAGCTGAGATAGCTGACAGCTTCAATGCAATTTATACATATTTTTTAAAAATTTGGCATTTGGAAGATGATGCAATCCAGAACTACCAACACAACTTACATTTCAAATGCAATTTATTGAACAGCTTGATATTTACAGAAGCAACTGCTCCCTAGCTTAAGGGTATAGCAGCAATGCCCTACCTGAGCCTCTAACACACAACCTTGGAGGTTGCAAGCCCAGTTCCCTAACCATTATACTACACTGTCACCCAATGATTTGTGAAAGGAGAGCTGCAAAACCGCTAGAAAGCATTCACCAATTCCAAGATTTTAAAATCAGGACAAATTTTCGGAAACTAATTTTTAAAGCTTGAGAGTATAAATTATGACACTATCAGTTTCAAGGAGCCAGATAATCTGTAGCACAGACCTATATAGATCTTGTAAGGCCTATAACATATGCCTCCACATTGGGGCACTATAGGCATAAACATGTCTGTCCAAGGTGGTGCATCCAGATATGATCCTAGCCCTAAGTCAAATGATATGCCCCATGCTTCAGAACCTAATCCTGAGTACACCAGTGCAAAGTTTCCACACCTCAGAACCTCTAAATAGGTGTCCCCCAGGGCTCAATCCTTGGTCTTCTCTCTTTTCTCTCTATACTATGTCTCTTCTCTTGCTTCTGCTAACATTTCCCATTGCCTGTCTTACCACTGTTATGCTGATGACACACAACTATTTAGTTCTGCAACCAATGGGCACCTGGCCATTCCCTTATGCATGCCTGTACTTCCAGGCCATGTCTCATGTCTGTTCAGTACTTAGAGGACTGTAAAAGGAAGCTTTACCATGTAATGCAACTGTACGGGACTGTTTATTATCTAGGGTTACTAAGTTAGCTCTGTTATAGCATTGAGACTGAGAGATCTTACATTTTATCAGCACAAGATTCTGTTGGACAAGCAAAGATGTGTAATGACACTTGTGTTTTGGATAGAAGAAAAGAGAGGAAAAGCTGAGTACCATCAGCACAGAAGTGGTATAATAAACCATGGGGGTGAGGGGGGGGGGGGGGGGGGGTGACAATTCCAAGGAATTTCATTTGAATGGGAAAAATGGAGGGGACCAAGTACAGAACCTTGAGGGGTCGTGCAAGCTGGACATGGGCACAAGATAAGCCACCAGGAAAACCCTAAAGGACCATCCAGAGATGTAGGATTCAATCCCCTTGCCAAAGATCCTGATTTAAAGGATAGCTATACCCTAGATCACATTTTTTAACTGTAAATGTGCTTGTATGCCTATCTTATAATGAAACTTATTCATCCATTCTGTTATTTCAACAATTCTGAAATAATATCGTATATCAGAATAAACTGGTAGAAAAGAGTTTTGGTGCTGCCCTCTAATGGTTGAAAAAAAATTTCTGCTCCCCACTCTGCCCCCGCCCCAATCATGAAGTCAGAGTACCTCTTTGGAGGTACCACTACGTCATATGTATAATTGTTGCTGCCCCCAATAGAAACAGCCGGTACCTGAATGGTTAGATGCACTACGGTGCCTTTGGTTTCGGCTGCGCGGTTTTAAATCAGAACAACGTGGCGTCCTGTTCATAAACTCTCTTATTCTACCTAAAGGCGCTAAATAATGTACAGGTCTCTCCTCTACCAAATCATCTTATTTATGATTCTAAAATTGTATCAGATAAAGAACAAATATGTAATGTGTTTAATGAACATTTCGATTTCTTCTGGTAAGCTATTTGAAAGAAAATCTCTGCCCTGCAACACTCACACACCCAGGGCTCTATCTTGGCGATCTTAGCGCTTCGTCTAAGCGCATGGTGTTAAGTGCATTTAGGGCGTGTCCAAGTCCACTTTTGCTATTTTAACAGCGTGTTTTTTGGGCGCTAAGCACGGCGCAATGTGCAAATGGGCTGAACCTAGTCTCTTCATTAATTATAGGTGTGTCTTGGGCATGACATGCAATAAACCAATCAAAATTTCATATCCCATTCCCTTTAAAAGTCTGCTTTTCCACCTTGGCGGATTGCTTATATGATGGTGAAACAGACATGCTTGTGCGTGTTTAGTGCGATCAAGGAATAGGCTATATGGATCAATAGTAGCCTATGATCAATATCATTCGGACTAACCATTATGTGTTCCCAGTAATTCCCGACAGTGCTGTTATTTTACAAAATATATGCGGTTACATTTCGTTAAAAGCACCTGCAACACCTGAGAATTAGCTACCAATGGCTTCCGTCTCACCTTAGAAAACGCCAAATTAGCCTGCTTGTTTAACAAATTTCATTTGATTATGCAATGAAGCAATGAACTCATATTCAAGCTTCATCTGAAGTTCATTAGGCCTACCTGCATTCTAATTTTGATTAATAACATAAATAACATTATTTTGCCTTAATGATGACACTAAATGCAATAAAGCTGTCAGGTTGGCAACCCATAGGTTCACGCATATTTTCCCTTGTTTTATAATGTCCTGCTTATGGAAATGTGACCAACCTGTTTTACTGCTAGCGTAATGCTTTAAAACAATCTACTTTCCCAGGAAGACCGTGAAAAGTGTGATTTACAGCAGGGGAAACAGACCTGCTCCTGTAAAGCGCACATGCAGATAATGGCATTAAAATTAATTGTTAATTAATTGTGTAACGTGATGCTAATTTTTTTAGTTTCTAATTAGACACTTAGTTCTCTTTAAAATCGTTTTGTTCAGTTATGGAATAACAGGTGAAATCAGCTGGGTTTTAATAAGCTGAGGGTATGGAAACCTTGTCACTGTAATTAAAAAAATACGAAGGACGAAGAATAGCTACGGTTACAATTCAGTTAACATGGTGACATTTATCTCATCATTTATGTTTTTTAACCATAGGCTATCGAAAAAACCTTATGCACAGCGAATCTGCTGTAGCCTAGGCTACTTGAAAAACAATAAATGCAATATTCACTGGACATGATTTTGAACTTTTTTCAGTCACAACCATTCTATGTACTTACAGCCTGTATTCCTAGATAAACAGAGCTGTATTGTAATGACATTTGAAGCGCATTTTCAGAACTCAAATGTCCATCTATTGCAGTGCGCGAGTTGGCTATTGAATGACAATTCACGCATTAGGTGCATGACAATTCGCATTAGGCTTGATATAGGTGTTATCAGCTCCTTTTTAATGGATAGCCATTGTCCCGTACCATCGCACATCGCCTGGAAGTTGATGGAGTGAGCTGAAAGCAAATGGCATTCCCCTTCGCTGAGGGACAGGTATGTGGTCTTTGACCTGTGGACCCTTTTATTATTATGCATTTTTTGATATAGCCTACACAATAATAATATTTCACATTGTAATCTTGATATTTTAGTCATGCTTGTGTGCGCCCCTGTGTGTAACACGCATTGTGCACACGCCTATGTAGACGCACTTATATGCGCCGTTAAAATAACATGTAAACAACTGCGACATGACTTTAGACCAGGTTTGTGGTGGTTCTAGCGCAAGCGCTTTCTGCTGGCTCAAGATAGCAATACGCCAAAAATATTCCTGGCCACTCCTCATCTTAAGACCAACACGCCCAGTTCACTTGCAAGCGCCGGGTGTAAGATAGCAAAGACACTTGCATTTTGGTTAGCGCCGTTTAGCGCCGGGTGTAAGATTGGGCCCCCAGTATGGAAAGGTTTATCGGGTTGAATTTTTCACTGAGGTATTTCTCTGTACATGAGGTATTGGGCGGCAGTGTAGTATAATGGTTAAGGAACTGGGCTTGTAACTGAAAGGTTGCAGGTTCGATTCCCAGGTAGGACACTGCCGTTGTACCCTTGAGCAAGGTACTTAACCTGAATTGCTTCAGTATATATCCAGCTGTATAATTGGATAATATATGTTTAAAAAAAATGCTAAAAAGTTGTGTAAGTCGCTCTGGATAAGAGCGTCTGCTAAATGCCTGTAATGTAATGTAATGTAAAAGGTACTTCATGCGTTAATGACCATTGATCCAAAAAAAGCTACTGGTGCTGATTCTCTTGATCCAAGATTGCTTTTGCTGGCAGCTCCCATTTTGGTTTTACCGTTGACTCACATTTTTAACCTGACAATTCCTGGGGGAAGTAGTCTCTCCTTTATTTAAAAGCGGAGAGGTTAGTGACCCAAATAACTACCGCCAAATCTCCAAACTTCCATGCCTAGCCAAAATTTTAGAAAAATTGGTGTATAAACAAGTTCTTTCTTATTTATCTACAAATAGTATTTTAAACTCATGTCAGTCTGGTTTTAGGCCTGGGCACAGTACTGTGACTGCAGCTTGCAAGGTGGTAAATTATATAATCTGTTCACTGGATAAGAGAGAGCATTGCTTTACTCTATTTATCGATTTGTCAAAGGCTTTTGACACTGTAAATCACACTATTCTTTTAGATAAGCTTAAATCAATTGGCTTTGATGGTAATACCTGTAAGTGGTTTGAGTGTTACCTTAATGGCAGAACTCAAGTAATAGTGGCAGATGGGCATCAGTCTAGTTTTCTTGAGGTTTCCATAGGGGTGCTCCAAGGCCCCATATTAGGTCCTTTGCTTTTTACTTCATACATAAATGATCTTGGCTCACCGATTACAAATAGTTCTGTTCATGTTTATGTGGATGATACCATAATTTATACTTCAGCACCCTCAGTTGATAAAGCTTTCACAAATTTAGAGGCTGCCTTTCATGCCATTCAAAATGCTCTATTGGATCTTAAACTTGTTCTAAACCCAACTAAGACAAGCTATATGCTCTTCAATAGATCAAAAACAAAACATCTAAAAAAAACTTTTTCTATACTATGGATGGTCTTGAAATTCAGAAAGCCCAATATTATAAGTACTTAGGCATCTGGCTAGATGAAGAATTGTCTTTTAAAAGACATGTGGAAGAACTGGTGAAAAAACAAAAATATAAATTGGGTTTTTTCTACAGGAACAAAAACTGTTTTACAAGAGCATCAAGATTAGAAGTTATAAAGAAAACATTTTTATCTATGTTGTATTATGCTGATATAATCTACATGCATGCATCTGCCAGTACCCTCAAACCACTTGATGCATTGTATCATAGTGCACTCAGGCTTATCACTGGTGCTAATTTCAGAACACATCACTGCATATTATATGAGAATGTCGGCTTGACCTCTCTTAGTGTCAGAAGGGAATTCCACTGCTTGTGTTCATTTATAAAGCATGTTCATTTATAAAGCAGTGTTAAATAAGTTGCCATTTTATATCTGTTCCCTTTTAAAGTTTAGATCTATTGCGCAGTATACTCGTTCTCAAGAATATTTCAGTCTCTGTAACCCACATATGAATACTGAATCTGGAAAGGCTGCTTTTGCCTTCTATGCACCTTTTAAATGAAAACAGTTACAGGTTACCCTCAAATTGGACAGACTGACTAGTATTGAGGGTTTCAGGTTTATTTTGAATGAGTTTTTTGAGGAATCTTGTACTTGCTTTTCATAATGTATTTGTTATTTTTGAATTATTTTCATATTGTTCACACTACTGTTGTAATATTTTTTATTTATTGTTGCGTTTTATCATTGCATTGTTGTATTCTCAGGGCACCATTGTAAAAGAGAGCTTTGCTCTCAATTGGCATATCCCTGGTTAAATAAAGGAAATCAATTAATCAATCAATCAAAAGAAATAGTCCACTAAAATATGTTTCTGAAAATATTTCAGGTGAGAAATAGGCCATGCAGTTGCTGAATCTTGATTCATATTTGATCTGCAATGTCTAGTTTGATCCGAGTTGCACAAAATAATTTGTACATTGTACATTAATTTATGCAAATGAAGATGGACACACATCCTCCACCCCTCTCGCCCACCCCTCTCCCTCACTCACCCCACAAAGTATTTTTCAAAATTGTGTAGTAGGTGGAGACAGGCTGAGACAGTGAATCAGACACTTAGGGATGGAAGGAAAAGAAAAGTTGTGTGTCATCAGCGATACGATGGGGAGAAGATGACAGAACCAATCAAACTTATAGGAGAGACAAAAGAGCCAAGGACTAAACCCTGGGGGACCCCTGTAGAAAGGCTTAAGGCTAAACAAAATTATTCCCCTTCTACTACAACATTTGAGCAATTTGCATGAAATTAGGGAGGCTGAATCTATGGAACTACCTCTGTACAGATATTTCTTTTCTTGTTGTTTTGTCACAAATTTTGGCCCACTGACAAGCCAATGAACTCTTGTGTGGGTGTGGCTTTTCACATAAATGCTTAGCAGTAACTCTAAGATGGATTGATGAAATGTCACAGAACTTGGTAGATATGTTTGCACATGTGGCCGGATCTTATAGCAGTAGCATTGCATTTTTTCAGCCTGCATGACGGTGCTAGAGAGCACAGGTCATTAAAAAACATCATTAAAAATCTGTTTATTCATTGTGGTCACAAACCTACTGTACTGCTGCTGCATGGAGGTACGCGTACATTTGATCACGTCAAACTGCATATACAGAAATTTGTGTGGCAAACGTTGGCAAGGTGGCACTATATTTAAAGCACTAGAAAAGACTTATAATTACATTGTGTGAAGAGGACTAGCAAAACACTCAGGCTAGTGGTTTACTGCGCACAACGACAGTAAATGCAGTTGTCACTTTTCCTTTTTAAGACTTAACCTGATGTAACTTTGCCCCCTAGTGGTAGTCGGGTCCGACCAAATCACAGTAGTCATGTTTCTCTGAAATTATAAACCAAAAGAAAACCAAAAAATTCTGATGCAGGGTTATTCAGAACGGTCAAGACTTGTGAAAAAACCTACCTCTCTCAAATTGGAGTGCAGGGCAATAAAACAGCAGTGGGCTAACAGCCCAAACCATGTTTACAACCTTCATCTTCCATAATTACAGACAATAAAATGCACCCTTTATACATGCTAAGCAAATCGTCTTCTGGTATAGAAACAATAATATATTTTTTAAACATTGTACAAATAAGCATTCTGTGTTTTTTTGTTGCTTACTGTACTATGTACAGTACCTGCTGTACTTTCGGTTTAGTAGAGACCTAATGTTACTCTTCAAAATCTCTGGTTTAAAAATGTTTTATGAAAAACATATCCTACCTGGTATTAAGCTACAACGGTCTTCTGGTTAACTCTGAAGAGTGTATCTTATTACATTTCGCCAAAGTCCAGTACAGTCGACATTTCCACAGCGACCACCTATCGTACTTAGGGCTGAAATACGTTGCTGCTGTTATGTAAAAACACACATGTTTTTGTAAGTTTAAAAAAAAAACATATTTAAATACATTAGGCTACTTATTTTATGTGTATTATGCATATACTGTATGTGACTATTCAGAAATAAATGTATTCTGTTTCAAATGAGTGATACAGCTTCTTCTTCAATTCGAACGATAAACCATGGATGTGCACTTAATTTCTTTTTTTAGATATTAACACATAAAAACAAGAGTAGGCACTAGGTGAACATGCCTTTTGTGGGCTACGGTTAGATAGGGAATGGTCAAGTTCACATACAGTAGCGACCAGGAAGGGAGCAACAACCATATTGCGTTTGTGTGAACAGGATCACGTTTTCGTTATCAATAGCAACCTCTCAGCTTCACAAGCCTGTCTCCAGAACTTTCTACACCATATACCCCATATCAGCATTGTTTTTGCCCTTTGTCCTTTTCGGACTGCCGTGTGTCATGACGACACCGGTTGTCAATGCGATCAGGAAAGCAGAGTAAGACCTGATGGGTAGTAGATAGCTCTACAGAGGACAGGGGCCACTGGATTTAAATAGTCCCTGATCCAAAGAGAGCTTGCATCAGCCCAGCTCAAGGAATTAATGTCACGGCCCTTGTTGTTCGACCTAAACCGTCAACTGACTCTCCGAGCGCACACAATTTCCTGTGGAGACCTAATTCTTTAAGGTTAGAGAATGGAAAGTAACAAGCCGCCTCTGCCAGTTCTTAAGCTGCCAGTGAGCCTACGTGACAGTCAGGAAGTATTTCCTTCACTTGGGCCTTGAGGTAAATACAGGCAAACAGTGGTTGTTGAAATGTTTTCTTCTCCCTGAAAGATCCCCTTAATTATTGAACTATCACTTTAGTATTGGTTTATATAGGGCTTTGGGGGGGGGGGGGGGTCGCTGGGTGTCAGGTGTATGTATGTATGTGCATTTCTGCATTTGCATCTGAATGTGGGGGGAAATGACATCCCTTGCTGCTTCAAAAGCTCAGCATGCTGCTGCATGCTGGTCCCCTCTGTGCATTTCTACCCGCGGTCTGAATTTGGAATATTTAGAATTTGAATTCCACTGTACGTCGTGCATCGATGTGGGAAGTTGTTTACATGAATATTAACCGATATTTCAGATGTGCCTGTTTCAATTAAGCAAATAAACTTGCGCCCCCGTCCGTTGCCAACAGTTATGAAGGGCCAGAAAATGAATAAATTAAGAACCCGAGGGCAACAGTCATATTTGTTCGTTTCTTTATCCGTATTTATGCATATTTCCTCAATCTGGCTCATAAAAGAGTATAAAGTACAATATTGATTTGTGCTAGCTCCTATGTGATGCTGTTAAGGGAGGTTGTTTTGTGTGTGCGTGCGTCCGTGTGTGTGTGTGTGTGGGGGTTGGAGTGCACCCCCCCCCCCCCCCCCCACCATACAGATTGATGGTTGGGGGGTTTTTCCTGTACCTGTGATACTTACAGACAGGTGTGTTCACCTGGGTACCTGTAATACTCGTTCACCTGGGCACCTGTAATACTCACAGACATGTCTGTTCACCTGGGTACCTATGATACTTACAGACAAGTCTGTTCACCTGGGCACCTGTAATACTCACAGACAGGTGTGTTCACCTGGGTACCTGTGATACTCACAGACAGGTGTGTTCACCTGGGCACCTGTAATACTCACAGACAGGTGTGTTCACCTGGGTACCTGTGATACTCACAGACAGGTGTGTTCACCTGGGCACCTGTAATACTCACAGACATGTCTGTTCACCTGGGTACCTGTGATACTCACAGACAGGTGTGTTCACCTGGGCACCTGTAATACTCACAGACATGTCTGTTCACCTGGGTACCTGTGATACTTACAGACATGTCTGTTCACCTGGGCACCTGGTTCATTAAGTGCTGGGAATTCTGGGTCTTTCACAGCTGGCTGCTCTTGCCTCATCACTGCCTCTCATCACCCTGGACACACAGACAGACACGGACAGGCGTGCAGAGAGGAGAAGAAGAGAGAGATAGAGAGATGAGCTGAAACTAGCACACCATTTAAAAATGCAAACAGATGGCATATTGATACATATGCATAAGTCCGTTCATAGTCATACACAGAGACTCAGGGAAGCAATAACCAAAGAGACAGACATAGAGGCACCATGAGTACTAAACAAATAACTAAATCACATGGCTAAGGCGGCAGAAGAGCATGGTTACCGGGTGTTGCAGGGTGTTGCAGGGTGTTTCACCAGACTTATTATTAGGCGGACGCGGGTAGCGTGCCCCCAAGTTTGGATTTGGTTGCAAAATATCTCCGCTACTTTAGCATCAATTACCAAGCCACTTGATAGATCAACTCATCGCAGCAGTATCTCACCATAAAACAAATATGGGAAACATTTGTTCAGCCGTTTTGATATTGTGAAGTACATAAGTGCATTAAGTATCAGACTTTTTTCCCAACGCAAATTCTACAAGGCGCTTTAAGAGAAGGTTTGAACCAATCTGCCCAGTGATGAGTACATGTTGTTTGAACTACAGTAGACCACCATAGCTACAGAACTGTATAGCAGTCAGATATAAAAAACGGAGTACTGGAAATCCCTGATAGTGTAGAGAGCTGAAGTTTGGCTTGGTGGTGCTCATTTGAATTTCCTGTCTTTTGTGGCTTTTGACCAAGCCAACTTCTCACTTAAAACATAGTTTTTTGTATTTAATATTGTACTGTATATTAATATTACAATATTACACTGGAAATTAATATTATGTTAGAATATATTTACGGGGAGTTTCTCACTTTAACAATCAAGCACGGTAACACTTGCAAATTCACACTTTACTTTTTAGTATTTTAAAAGTCAATAAACAGATAATGATCAAATGGAACTCTCGCATCTCAGGAATTCTCATACCCAGTTAAATCAGATACACAAAACCTTTTTAAAGATTATAACATGCAAATAATCTGCCTGGTTTTCTTAAAATATTATTTTAATTTGTAAGTGAAGAAAGATCCATATGAAAGTATACTGTCGTAAATTAACCTTTCCATCTTTCATACACATTAGTGTTTTGGTTTTTCCAAGAAAAGCTTCCAGTTGTCTGGCACTACCAGTATGCATAACTGTGCAATTCTGCCCTCTGCTGGCCATTATCTGATATCACAATCCCAGTGTCAAACTGAAATACAATAGGCCAGAAAAACTGTGCCTAGCTTTGCCACAGCTCATATCAAAATTCATGGAACAGGAACACTGGAATAGTGCCTTAACAGATACCAGACTGTGGGGCCCATCCACACACTAGAACAGTGCCTTAACAGATACCAGACCATGGGTACCATCCACACACTGGAGCAGTGCCTTAACAGATACCAGACCATGGGTACCATCCACACACTAGAACAGTGCCTTAACAGATACCAGACCATGGGTACCATCCACACACTGGAGCAGTGCCTTAACAGATACCAGACCATGGGTACCATCCACACACTGGAGCAGTGCCTTAACAGATACTACACTGTGGGGCCCATTCACACACTGGAATAGTGCCTTAACAGATACCAGACCATGGGGCCCATTCACACACTGGAATAGTGCCTTAACAGATACCAGACCATGGGGACCATCCACACACTGGAACAGTGCCTTAACAGATACCAGACCATGGGGCCCATCCACACACTGGAACAGTGCCTTAACAGATACCAGACCATGGGGCCCATCCACACACTGGAACAGTGCCTTAACAGATACCAGACCGTGGAGCCCATTCACACACTGGAACAGTGCCTTAACAGATACCAGACCGTGGGGCCCATCCACACACTGGAACAGTGCCTTAACAGATACCAGACCATGGGGCCCATCCACACACTGAAACAGAGCCTTAACATATACCAGACTGGAACAGAGTCTTAACATATACCAGACCATGGGGCCCATTCACACACTGGAACAGTGCCTTAACAGATACCAGACCGTGGGGCCCATCCACACACTGGAACAGTGCCTTAACAGATACCAGACCGTGGGGCCCATCCACACACTGGAACAGTACCTTAACAGATACCAGACCGTGGGGCCCATCCACACACTGGAACAGTGCCTTAACAGATACCAGACCGTGGGGCCCATTCACACACTGGAACAGTGCCTTAACAGATACCAGACCGTGGGGTCCATCCACACACTGGAACAGTACCTTAACAGATACCAGACCGTGGGGCCCATCCACACACTGGAACAGTACCTTAACAGATACCAGACCGTGGGGCCCATCCACACACTGGAACAGTGAATTGACATGATGAGCCTTCCAGTAGCCCCACACATTTGACAAACCCACTTGTTTAAATTCCATCATGTTTGGAAACAAACTCTGACTCTCCCCTTTCCTAAACCCAGTATTTAGCGCCCAGATAATCTCCCACGCTACATTTAGCACTATGTATGAAAAGGGCTGTAATTCCCAGTTCACCCGATATGGATGTACAGTGCCCTACGTAAGTATCGGGACAAGGAAGCATTTTCTCTTCATTTGGTTCTGTACTCCAAAAGTTAAGATTTGAAATCAAACCATGCATATGAGGTTAAGGTACAGATTTTCAGCTTTTATTAGAGGGTATTTGTATGAATATTGGATTCACCATTTAGAAATTATAACACTTTTTTTTTTACTCTATTTAATTTAAGCAATATCACACTCAAGGTTGTGTTGTTATACTGTTTGTCAGCACAGCTGTGATTCCGCACGAGGCTGCAGGCAGAGTTCTGAAGATAAACACAGCCGTGCTGATATACAGTATAACAGCACAACCCTGAATGTGATATTGCTACTGGCCTATAAAATATCTGTCAAGTTTCAGTCTGTGCAGTTGCGCCCCGAGGATAGGGAGTTCGTTCCCCGGTCCTGCCAGATCCGAGTATGGCCGGTGCCTTGAGGGAGTGGCAATTGGCGGCTGCTTCCGGGGTGGGGGGAGGGACTCGGCGAGAATCGGAGAGCATAAGGCAGCCCTGGGCGAGTTGGAATCACGGTTAGGAGCCTGAGGAGTCGCGACCTGAAGAGGACGTGGCGCCCCCTATCCTACCACCGGCTGACGGGGTTGTGTAGCGGCGATTCTCTAGCGGTTGCTACACAGGGGGAATTGAATTACATAGGGTCCAATTGGCTACCAAATTGGGAGAAAAAAGGAAAAATATTAAGAAAATTTAAATTAAAAAAAAAATATATCTGTCAAGTAATGATTGAGACAGATTATGATTTTGTTGTTTATTTGGCTCCACCAACACATACAGTTCCTTCAGAATTCCATTTAAAAAATAGCTTTTTTCCAACAATGTGTTAGCTGTCAATTAGAATGTAAACAAAGTAGTGATCCTTGCACTTCCCTCTGTGAGTTCAGTAGAGCAAACACACATGCACACACTCACACACATGCATGCATACTCACACACACACACACACACACACACACAAACGTACATTCACACACACGCACGCACACACACTCACACACACACACACACACACACACACACACACACACACACACACACACATGCACACATACAGTGCATGTGCCCACACAACACACACACACACACACACATACATGCGCCCCCACACACACACACACACATTCTCACACTCACACTCACACACACAACACACAATGCACACACACACATAAACGCACATACCTATATATACACACACACCTGAGTATGGCAGCTTTGGCTGTGTTATAGTGTCTTTTAGTACAGACTTTATTCTCTCTATTAAAGGCCACATCCATAATATGAACATATTATTTATTACCTGAATGTTACATTTTAAATGATGCCATTATCTATTGCAGTTTTATGCGACACGCTGCATTACAAATCCCCCAAGATTTATTCTCCTGTACTCTCATGTATTTACTGTCATTCCTTATTATACTGAGAAGACGCATCAGTAAATTGTAGTGCTTGATTGGGTAATTCATAAATAAGTAATTGGTTGCTATGCATCTCCGCGGAGAGTGCTTGCATTGCACGTAATGTTATAGACACAGTTTCTTCCAGGACACCATTTCGATTTGCAAATGTGTCGATAGGAAGTACCCGAAACCAAAACTTTGAAATGAAGACGAGAAAAGAAGGTTAAAAGGAGGATACAAATGTTACATATAACTGTGTAATGATGCACAGGAGGCCGAATGCAGATTAGAATGCTGGTGCAGGTCTTACCTGTGTGGGTCCCTATGAGAGGTCCTGCTGTCGCCCTGGGCGGAGCCCAGACACACAGGGGCGTGTCCCCTTGCAGGTGAGCTGGACCGGGTTAAAACCCACGAGGGGAGAACCTTTATATACCCACGGGCGGCATTGGTGGCGGTTCAGGTCTCTGAGCCAATGAGAGGGAAACATGTGCCCTGGGCCATCTGCGGTGGAAAAAGCAAATCCTGTAAAGGTTTTCTAGGACTTTAGCGTACAGCTGCCCAGGCCCCCGGGAACAGATGCTCCATCCCGCTTTCCTGTTGGGAGGCAAGCTCCGTATCCCAGGACACCAGCTCCAGCAGTCCCCTCTCCTGTGAGACAGAGTCTACGGAAGTCACACTCAAATCTGCTCCTCTGATACCCCCAACCATGGCAGCAGTGTAGTATAATGTTTAGGGAACTGGGCTTTAACTGAAAGGTTGCAGGTTTGATTCCCAACTAGGACACTGTTGTTGTACCCTTGAGCAAGGTGCATAACCTGAATTGCTTCAGTATATATCCAGCTGTACAAATGTATGCTAAAAATAAAATTGTGTAAGTCGCTCTGGATAAGAGCATCTGCTAAATACCTGTAATGTAAAAATGCAATGGCCCTCAAAGGCAGTATTACAGCTAGCTTTCTTTTATTACCCGATAGTTAATTGTTTAATTGATTAGTGCCACTGATTGGCCAGAGATTCCACTCACCTGGTGACCCAGGTCTAAACCAGTCCCTGATTGGAGGGAACATTTGAGTATTTCTGCCCTACAGCGATGAAACAGGAGCAGCATTTTTGCATCGATATATTGTATTTAATCGAGTATGGAATAGTGTTTTGGGTAAATTCTGTTTTTAGTTCAGGAGATTAAACTGACATTAAATGTATTCATTGAAAACATAATGCTCATAGAACACAATGTGACATTATGGAACATTCATAACTGGAATTTCATTTCCTTAATTGACCGATGCTAAATGGAATTTAGCCAACACCTGTCACAGTATAATAGACCTGTAATTACTATGCACATCAGCAAATATGTGCTCATCAAACTTATAAAACATATAGGGATTATATTCTAATTTGC